>CABHPH010141620.1:27555-53754 GCA_902168325.1 Peromyscus nudipes | reverse complement strand
ACACACACACACACACACACACACACACACACACACACACACACACAACTACATACAGGGTACAGTTGGCCTCAGGAAAGCTAGACATACTTCGTTCATCTTCTATGATCCCAGACCACAGACCCTGGCCAGGACAACTAGGCTTCTTTTGCTACCTGGGTTTAGGAAGGAAGACAGTATTGATCTTTCTCAGTTAATTTTCTGCCTCTACTTGTGAAGGCGCTTGGTTAGGAAAACTCAAGTTTACATAATGAGATTAATGCTTATGACATGCCAGATGTCCCGACTTGCTGTGTCACTTCTCCCAGTAACACTTTCTCCATTAAGCCATTAAGTTTTAGGTCATGGATATTTTGTAAGAGGGAATACATGACCCAAAACAAGAATTCCATACAGTGGAAAGTAAGAGAAAATTGAGTTGCTCCCACTGAACAGTGAAGGGAATAGAAATCCTTGTAGCAGATTGAAATTATTTCCAGATCTTCAAACACATGTTTCCTAGGGCTGGGTGTGGCAGCACATATCAGTAATTCCAGTACTCAGAAGACAGAGACAGGAGGAGTCACAGTTCAAGGTTATCTTTGGCTACATAGCAAATTCAGGGCCGGCCTAAACTACATGGTATTCTATCTCACCCCACCCCACCATGGCTCATTTTTTAAAGACTCTACTCTGTTCCTCTACCATCTGACCCGAAGCCCACAGGAAAACAGATATCATAAGACAACAAGACATTTTATGGCAACGAGAATGACCCACTTTAGAGGCGGTGTGGAAAAATGAACTCCTGAAGTCATTGTATCTAAAAGACATAGCAAAAGCTGGACTTAATTCAGGCACCCCTAGAGAATGAAGAGAAGAGAGTCCCTCAGTTGATAAACCATCTTTTGACAGCCACCTTCATCCAAAACCCCAAATTAGGGCTATTTAAGTGGTTTTGGTCCAATGGTTTAGAAATAAGCTTCAGTTTGCCATGGTAGCAGAAGCTATGGCTAAGCAAGGGCTAATAATACACAAATTCAGAATAGGATGTCCATTCTGGGTTTGTTGTAGCAATGGGCTGCAGCAGGGACAATGTGGTCAAAATATCCTCTTTAAACAACTGGATTTGGTGAATTTTGACATTCTTGTGGGTCCAGGGGGAAAAAAGAGTCAAATGACAGACTGACTCTATGTACAAAGTCTATGTCCCAAATCCAGAAACCCAATGCCCTCTGTGAGAGGTATTTTCAAAGCTGGCAAACCATACTGCAGTATTAGATTTTTCCCATTCACAAAGAACAAGGAAGAGATTGACAGTCTTTGGAAGGGTGGAGGGAAATGCTAGGCAGGTAACCAAAATATTGGGGAAAAGTCTAGGGATATCTATACATATATTCATATATATATATATATATATAGAGAGAGAGAGAGAGAGAGAGAGAGACAGAATCTCATAAATAAAAGTGAAAAAAGAAAGTGGCAACTCATGTAAAGAAGAATTTAAGGAAGATTACTTTAATAACATATAAATATTTATAAATATGTAAAATGAATTAGTAGAGTAGGAGACTCTATCTGCTTTATCTATCTCCAAAGCACCTGTCACAGTGCCTTGCATAAATCAAGCTCAATGGATGATGAAAGAAGTATTGGCAAAGTTTCAGTTAGAGATGCAGGATAGTCTCACAGTGAAACCTATCCTTATGTACAAGGAATTATGCTAATAAAAAGAATTGAAAATACATTCAATTAGAACCAGGACAAAACACCCAGTGACATGAGATGAGGCCAGGGTATTCGAACAAGAAGTAAGGACTTCTCATGGGAGAATTTATTGTGTGAAGTGACTAATTAAATGTCTGAGAAGGAGAAGAGTGTGACAGCCAGTGAAATTGTCTTGCCTGGAAGATAAAGTCCAGAAGAAACACTTCATGGGATGAAATGATGATTAATTTCCTGTCATTTATAAAGTTATTAACCATCTATTCCACTGATTCTTTCAATTGAGAACATTTTAGACAGAAGGAAGATGTACAAAAGAACTTGGCAATTTGAAAAGATTGAAGAGTTGGCAAGGCAGAGCTTGATATGCAAGGAGGAGACACAGCAATACGAGGTCTGAGGGTATGTGTGTAGGTGCTGAGCCCCCAGTAGTAGGAAATGGGCATCCAGGACTCCATGAGGCATTAGGTGGGAGCTTCTAGCCAATTTCATAATGGCTGTCAGATTGCTTGGCTCTGGAAACACCATTAAATGTGATCATCTTATCCTGACAAATCAGCAGGAGCTTGACAATACACACAATCATGGTTTTGAGACAGACAGCACAAAATAATTTTGTATTTGTGCCTAATTTCTAAAACCAACAAGGCTTTGTGCACAGGACAGGCTATGTGGTGATGTGGTTGTGATTGTGAATTTTGTAGCCAGTGCCTGGGTTTGAGTCTTGCCTCTACCACTTCCTAACTATGCTACCTGAGGAAAGCCACTTAATATCTCTCCTTCACATTCTTCCTTGTGCAAGCATTGATATTAACAATGCCTTCTTTGTAGGCCCTTGAAGTGTTGGGCAAAGTAGTTGATCTCAAGTGCTAAGAACAGTGCCAGGTACATAATGTGTTCAATAAATGTTAGTTTTATGATCACTAGAAGTTCAGTCTGCAAAGTAAAAGTTGAAATAAATATTTTGATACATTTATTTTGTATGTGTCTAATCCAGTCATTTATTCCTGTCCCCTAGTCTTTCAAACCAGTCATGTACCTACTACCTTAGAAGAAGAATGTTATCACAAAAAGGCAGAGAAGTTTCAGAAAACAAAGTTTTGCAATAACAATGGCCTAGACATTCAAGCTTATAAAATCCCACAGACTGAAAGAGGAGGGGAAAGTTCATTCCACAAAGACTTGAGAAATTTCAGGGTGGTGGAAGAACCAGCTTTTCTGACCCTGGGGAGATAAGTGTTTTCCAGACTGGGAGAAAGAAAGGGCTGACTAGAGTCTATGGCCAGACACCAGCATGTGTGAAAGAAGGAGCGTTGTACCTACCACCAGCAGTAGGGAATAACAAACAGAACCCATGCAGAGGTCTTGAGATCCAAAAGAAGATGGGGTGCCCCATAGCAGAGTGCCACAGGTGCTTAGAGAGAGCAGTAATGAATTTCCTTTGCCCAGCGCAAAGGACAGCCTGGGATAGTGTACAAGAACACAAGAGAACTGCAGTTTGCCTTTGAAGCAGTAGCTGTTCAAAGGATGGCCTTGGGGATTGAGGGAAACTTGGCTATCCGACTATTTTAGTGAACACAAGGTAGAAAATGGTTGTAATGAAAACCTGGTAACCCCATGCTGTAGCTTGGTGTGCTGTAAGCCCCCGTAAGTTCCTGGAGTGCAAATGCAATGCCAGAGACCAGGACCTTTATAGAGTGTTGGGGTGGTGGGAGGCTGAGTAGACAGAGAAGGTACAACATTTATTGAAATGAAGTTTCTACCTCCAGCTGGAATGGCAATGTGAAATAAAAATGAAATTCAGTCCATGAAAATTACAGAAGAAATTGGCATGTCTTACATTCCTTCAGTGTAAAAAACTCAGAGTTATAGCCATCAAAATGACTCAGCGTGTTGAGGCACTTGCTGTACAAGAGTTTAGTCCCTGCAACTCACATAAAGGTAAAAGGAGGAAATCAAATCCATGGAGTTGTCCTCTGACCTCCACACATGGGATAACATGCAACCCCCCATCCATATTGTGCGTGCGCGCATGAGCACATATATACACACATACAACACGTGTGCGCGCGCGCACACACACGCGCACACACACACACACACTGATAATGAATTAATTAAAAACACAGAAATATAGGAAAGCATCCATCTTTTGCTTGTATCCCTTATAATGAGCACACTTCAGATACAGTGAAATTATTCTGAGGCAACCATAATAGACAGCTCATCTGTAAGTTCTGTCTCTAGCAAGGCAATGCCCAGAATAACATTCCCATATATAGTGCTGGGGTATCCATCAAGTCGGGATTCCTGGCCAAATACAGAAAAGTAAAGCAATGAAGGAATAAACAAAGTTAATATGAGTACTAGTTTCTAAGTATTTAAAATTTGGTTACATTTTGAGGAGCGTCTCCCTCAGCAAAGTCCAAAGGCAACCATGTGTTTCTGAAAAGTGTTTTCCATTTTGTGTTTTGTCCTTAATATTAACAGCAGCTGATTATTTGGGAAGGGTAAGTTGTCTGGCATCTGTATTTTATGTATTTTTTCTATAAACTTAAGGCAGTTTGGCCCAGAGAGCTTGTGTGTTCAAGAATTTGCTCTTGAACAAATAAAAGGCTCACACTGACAGAAAGATGAAAGAGCCACACTGTAGCTTTTTTCCTCCCCACATCCTGAGTACTCTGTTATTTAGTCCATTTATAGCCTTGGGTTCTGTTTCCACACAACTCTGCTGGGTAAACACTTGGACCTCACCATTTCCTGAAATAGGTATGACAAGGATGCTTTCCCGCCTCTGCCCCAACACAACCCCCATTTCTATCGTTTGCTTTCTGTCTTTAGGTGTTCAGGAGACCTATCTGCCATCTCTCCACCTACAGCCTGATTTGGGGCATGGCAGCCGTAGCGCTGTGCACAGCTCAAGGTAAAGATGCTCAGTTCTTCACCCGGAGACACTCTGGGGTGGAGGCTGGCCACTACTGTGTGTGCTAGGCTAGCCCACTCGTTTGCATGAACTCTGGAGCATGCCATCAGCCTTGGAATAGTGAGAGTGGTTCTGCCCACTTCCCACACTCTTGTTTTCAAAGTACTGGGACAATTGGAAGTCAGAAGCTGTCCCAGTAGATAAACCAGACTTAAGGAAAACATCCCCTCCCAAGTGAAGTCTGATGTCATTTTTTCACCTACAGAACTGAGTGGGGAGGGAACCTTGAAAAACAATTCCTTGAGCTTAATTTTAAGGATCTTGGACTATTTGGAGTGAAGGAACAGATATATTCTTCCTGGAAGGCAAGCCCTAAACTTGAGTTTATCTACTTTTTACAGAAAGTAAAATGTAGAAAAATACTAACTCTCAGGGGTGCATAAGCTTACATTATCTCCTGTTCAGAAAACATGCTTGTCCCACCTTCTCTGGATTTCCTAATTTTTCTTGTTGTTTAAGGGAGGTCACTGCTCAGTTTATGCTGGTTTTGTTGTTGTTTCTAATCGCTTTTGGTGTGATGTCATTCATCATTAGCCTCCTGGGGAAGGCACTACACACGGAGGACTGTAGGCTTCACACCCACCATGTCCATGAGAGATTTCCTGCCTGAGTAGCAGAATGGAAAAGGATTCCACACAAGCACCGAAGAATACTTTTCCACTCAGGGAGATCCTCTGCAGTCAATCATAGGCTTACCCACATGTTCAACTCTAGTTTTGATCTCTTTCCATCCTGCGTTCTAAAAGCAACACTTTTTGTTTTGCAATATGAAAAATCTCCAAAAGTTTTCAGGGCCCCTCAACCTCATCATTGGGTTTTGCATTGCAGAACGTCCCTTACCTTTAAGGAGTTCCCATCATCAAATTACCAGCTAGATAACACTCAGTGGTCCATCTGAATCTCTAGGGGATGTTTGTATGGTCTTCTATTTCCTACTTATGCTTGTTGGTATTTCTTCTCTTTGGTTACCCATAAAGAACAAATTTTATAGGTTTTGTGCAAGTCTGTACATTGTCTATCATTTTATTATTTAATTCCCTGCTGTTCTTTGATGTGGGAAGGAGGAGGTTTGGAAAAGTAGGCATCTACTCATTTTCAATCTCTTTGGTTCCCAGTAAATGTAGTTAGTATCAAATCTGTCCATCAGAGAAATACTTTATCAAGGTTTACAGATGCTTTGTGCGTTATGCTCTGGTTACCATTTGATTATGATAATTTATGAGTCTTGCTATGAGTTCAGCTGTAATTAGAGTTCTAAAGGATTGGGGGAATTTCTAGTTTTATTGTAGTGTAGACAGTGTTCAGAATGAGTAAATTTTTAAGTATTTGCAAGCTCAGTTTGGGGAAATATTTTATATGTGCTTTGAAAAGATTATACATTCTCTCACTTAGTAATGTACATATCTGAGCAATATATATCCATACATATAAAATCATATAATGAATATATAAATCTAGTACTTTCAAATTAAATATGAAGCCACATGTAAACATAATTTTAAATTTTCTGTGTGATACTTGAATTTTTGCTTTAATGATTTAATATTATGGAATTGAAGATTCTGAGAGATGTATAGAAAACTCTAATATTATGACTATGGATTTGTAAGTTGCTATTGTAATTGCAGAAGTGTTTGCTTTATACATCTCAGGATTAGATTGTCAGGTACATGGGTTTTATTATTAACACGTTGTGTCATGTTGGATTGCTCCCCTCATCATTTTATAGGTCTTTTGTTTTCCACATGAAAAGTGCTATTGAGCTAATGTCAGAAAGCTTCAGTCTTTTCTTTGAGTTTTTCTCTAATCTTTTGCCTATAAATACCCCAATGTGTGACATTCTGGGGGAATGTCATAGCCAGGCCTTCTGGCCTACTGATTCCTCATTCAGTGGCAGCCATTCTGCTAAGTTGAACAGTTTGTTGAGATTTTGTAGTTCCTGTTCTCCAGATCTCTAATTTCTACCATTTACATTGTTATCTTTACTCACCCATATTCATGCCAGAATGCTTATTGATTTATGATGCCTGGATTCATTTGATGTGAGTTATTGGGTATAGCATTTATTACTCCTCTTTTATTATACCCCTTTTCTCAAATGTTTGGTAATTTGCTGTTGGTTATTTCTTATTACATGGATTCTAATACATCAAGTCACCTGTCATGTATAAGTGGCCTGCACTGCAGAGAAGAAATAATTGCCATAACATCCAATGAAAATAGGGAACATGTAGATTATCAATTGAGTGTCAAAATCTCTTGATCATGTTGGGTACATCAAACCTCTCAGAGCATCGTCCTCTCCATCACTCTCCTTGTGTGTCTGTGCTTAGTCTTGCTTTCCAGAGCCTGAGTCCTCTGAGGGGCTCCCTTTCTCTGTGGTGTGTGTGTGTGTGTGTGTGTGTGTGTGTGTGTGTGTGTGTGGTGTGTGTGTGTGTGTGTGTGTGTGTGTGTGTGCAGAGTACCTAAACCATTGCTTAAACTGCCCACTCAGCCTGTTGCCCATTGGCCCTTCTTTGCTGCTGGCTCATACTTCACTAAGCATGAATTCACCAAATGATCTTATTCTGTCTGGCAGTTTTCATGCTCAATCATTCCTCTTAGTCTCCAAATCACAGGGATTCTTCACAATTTCTGGTTACTAAGCATTTTCTTGTTATTATACTCTGCCTCTGCTTCTAAAAGTCAAACAAACGTATTTCTCTGTTAACATATGGGCACGTACATACATTTTGTTTTCTCCTTTGCCTTTTTCATTCTTTTCTATATTTGAGTTTCAGCATATATTTTATTTGTTACCAGGAGTACATGTGGTGTGTGTGTGTGTGTATGCATATATGTTTGTATCTAATAAGGTTCTAAAATAGAAATGTTCTTTTTTGTTCCATAGTGGAAGTGGTGACCCAGGATGAAAGAAAGCTGCTGCACACAACTGCATCCTTACGATGTTCTCTGAAACTGTCCCAGGAACCCTTGATTGTGACATGGCAGAAGAAGAAAGCTGTAAGCCCAGAAAACATGGTCACTTACAGCAAAGCCCATGGGGTTGTAGTCCAACCTGCATATAAAGATAGGGTAAACATCACTGAGCTGGGACTCTGGAACACAAGCATCACCTTCTGGAACACAACACTGGATGATGAGGGCTGCTACATGTGTCTCTTCAATACTTTTCTTTCTGGGAAGATCTCAGGAACAGCCTGCCTCACCCTCTATGGTGAGAATCTTTGAGAATACATTTTCACCTTTTCAGAAATACTATTTCCAGTAGCTTGTAGTGCCCGGGTTTTCTGTGTCATAAGCACGGATAGGTTCACTAGAAGGCACTTAGCCTTTCGTGTCTGCTGTGGCTGTGATCACAGAATTTGGAGAGCTCTGGGCACTGCAATAATGTGTTTAGCTGGAACTGTCTTCTCTCTGGGGTCTTGCTGTCACCAGAATTGAAGACAATGATGTGGGCAACAAGTTCTCCACAACAGTGATCTGATTTCTGACTCGATGTTTGGAAAGCAAATGTGCAATGTGTTATCTCTAGAGCCCTTGACAATTTCTGGACCTAGTGACAGAGGCAGATTAGTCTAACCTGGGCTTGTTTTAGTTCAAGGAAGCTGTTTCGAGATTACTAAGGGCACAGCCAGCAGAGGCTTTTCGTAATGGACTGATGCCACTGAGAATATAGCAGGGTACAAAGCACTCTTTAAGCATCCCCCAGGCTTAGTATGGTGAGATGATTTCCTTATTGCTGACCACTGGCTGTGATGAAGCCTTAGGAAGTGGGACTAAGGATAACTTTGTAATATCACACGTGAGGTGGCGGTTTTAGGAGGGAGAAGAAAACCCTGTCAGAGTCATTGCATGAAGCAAGGCTTTAAGTATGCTAAGAGATTTGGCCATGGGAAAGGAGGGGACTCACTAGGTAAGAGAAATGTGGGTGCGGTACTCCTACTTACTTTGTCTGTGGTAGGGCCCTCTCAGTAGTAAGTCAGGCTTTCTTCCTGATCTCCACTACTCTGCCTGTATGTTTCTCTCATTCCCTTCGTTCATTCTCCTCCTCACCCTTTCGTCTTTCCCTCCTTCTTGTCTTCTTTTCCTTCCTTTTGGCTTCTCATATTTTCTCTTTTCTGAATCTTTTTATTTTCTATAGTGTTTTTTTTTCTCCTTCTCATTTTTTCTCTCTAACCTCCAAACTGGAAGTGCTGTTCTCACCCACAATGACTGGCCCTTTCTATCGTATTCATAAATATCACATTCATTTTTCCTGACTTTTCTCTCTCCCAGCACTTACTGCTGCTTGGAATTTGGGCACCCTTCTACAGTTCCCCTCCCCCAGCTACTGTGAACTAAACTGTCTCTTGAACACACACACACAAACAAGCTTTCGCTTACCACTGGCTTCTAATTAACTTGTGGGCTTTGAAGCCAAGTACAAAATGATTGGTTTGTACAGGTTGGCAAAAATAAGGTCTACATTCCTGCAGAAATGAAGTCGTGAGCTTGGGAGGCCTTTACAAAGAGAACAGGTTGAAACTAGTGGGAATATTATATCTTCCTCTTTAAAACGATTTTCCCTACTTTGTCAGATGATGATCCCTGAGGCCTTTCCAACAGTCACTCTCTGATTTTCCCTGTTACGAACTCTGAGTTTCTAGTTTGCATTTTAAGTTTGTCTTACATCCAAACCTTTTTTTTTTTCCCAATCATTTTCCTCTCTGTCTCATTCAGCTTTTTGCCAAATATGGCCTTTTCTCTAAACACCAGGCTCTGGAAGCTGTGCCCTGCCTGGTGCTTCTGATAGGTGCAGAGTACGCACATATAGAGGTGCTAATTAGAGGATACTGTCCAATTATTCCTGAGAAACACTAGAAGATACAGAATAATTAGACTTACACTGTATGGAGGAGAAAAATATCATTTCATGTCTTCATATCTCTCTCTAACCAGTCATATTGGAGACAAACTGCAGACACGGCATTTCTCATGAAATGTTTAGACTCTGCTGCTGTCATCTTATCTATCTAGCTTCCACTGTCACTCTGGAAGGATCTTTCCCTCATCCCTGTGAGAAAACGCAGGACCCAGGCGAGGTGCTTAACTGATGACAGGCCTTGTGTTCTTTCTTTTGTCCCAGTACAGCCCATAGTATTCCTTCACTACAACTATTTTGAAGACCACCTAAACATCACTTGCTCTGCAACTGCCCGCCCAGCCCCTGCCATCGCCTGGAAGGGCACTGGTACGGGAATTGAGAATAGTACCGAGAGTCACGTCCATTCAAATGGGACCACATCTGTCACCAGCATCCTCCGGGTCAAAGACCCCAAGAATCAGGTTGGGAAGGAAGTGATCTGTCAGGTTTTATACCTGGGCACTGTGATTGACTACAAGCAGTCTCTGGACAAAGGTAAGAGAAAGGTGGGCAAGGGAGACTGGTAATTCTGTGTTTCTGCACCTGGAAGATGATAAAGTTCTTCATAGACTTTCAACTGCTCAGCAAAGACCATAGTTAGAGAGAGAATGAGGCAAGTGTAGAAAGAACTGAAGGAGTAAGTAAAGCAAGTTTTTCTGTAGTCTCCCCATCCACAGAGGTGACATGCTAAGACCTCCAGTAGCTGCAGAGAGTGTTAAACTATATGTTTTACACACACACACACACACACACACACACACACACACACACACACCTACCTATAATTAAGTTAACTCTCTAATTAGGCATGTTAAAAGATCAACAAACACCAATTAAGAAAACACAATTACAGCAATCTGCTTTAATAAACAGTTGTATTTAGAATCCCTTTAAGAAAAAAAAACATTGAATATAAGCATGCAGTGAAAAAACAATTGATCTGAAAATCAAGGCAGCTACTCCATGACTAACAGAAGGCTAGCACACACAGTGGGCAATTCACATCCTTTGTGGGGTGGAGTGAGGTGATGTGAAATGTGATCACATTACTTAAAGTAAATAGCACATGAGCTAAAATTTGTGAATTGTTTCTTTCTGGGATTTCGTTTTTATGTTTTTGGACTGTACAACAGCTAACTGAAGTTTCAGAAAGAAAAATTACCAGAAAGGGTAGATGGGAAACATCATATTACTTTATATACCTATCAACATGGAACTATTTTCTAGGCAATTACCAAACTGTCTGTTCAATACTCCAGTAAGAAAGCCACACTAGACCATGAAAGTACTAAAGGCGAAGGATATGGGTCCTCAGATCATTCTGGAGGATTAGGAAGGTGTCCTAGAAGACCTCACGTCTGTGATGAAATCATTGGATAACCTTCACTGAAAAAGGCCCTGTCTGAAGGGTCATCACTCGTTCAAGAGAAACTGCTTACCATTCATATGTTTTTCTAGTCTCTCGGATGATCCTTTCCAATTGACTCTCTCTGGGACTCATGGATACAAGGTGTGAGAATTATGTGCAAGTGACTATAGAGGGCTTGATTTCAGAGTGAAGAACTTGACAAGCATGGCTTTCTGTAGTTTGGAAGCACTAGCTCTGGAATTGGCACATGGTGATAAGCATCCTAAAATGATGGCAGCTGTGTAGGGGCATGTTGCAATCAATACAAGCTGGAAGAACTGGCCCTGTCACCTTCTTGTGCAATGGCCTCCAGGAAGTAGCTCCTACAGAAGTATCTGGGCTCCCTAGAAAATCTCAAGGCTAGTTAGAAATTGGGTATTTAGGTCAATTTTGGGCAAAAAGACTTGGGTATTGTGTTTGGACTTTCATGAAGACAGTTTTAGGATCAGCCAAGGTCAAGAGCAAATGTCCTTGAGAAACAAGAACTGGAAAAGGAAATTCTTTTCCAAGAATTCTGAGTTTAACTTACGTGACGTGAAATGTTGACTGTGGTTTGTACAGCAATTGTTTATTCTGTGAACATTTACTGAGGATGCCGAGAGCACTACACGCAGCTCTAGAAACCATGGAAATGAAACAAATCCAAAAGCTTTTAGTTCAGTTGTGAATATTCTGCCATAGAGAAGGTGCTAGATGCTTCCTTTCCCTTTGTGTTATTAACACCAGGGAACCAGAGTTTAGCTGAGCTCCATTGGGCGATCCTGGGAAAAGATTTAGTAATGAGGAGATAGATTGGAAGAAATACAATAAAACATTGAATGAATTGCTTCCAATGATTGGCATCATGGGATTCATGATTTTTTCCCTTGATAACTCACAGCATATTTAAATTTTTCTTTAATAAACATGTCATCTTAGTGTAACCTATGGCAAAGAGTATGAATTTTGAAGGCAAAAAGATTTGACTAAGCCTTGGCTCTTATATTTTTCTACTCTAGTATTGAGCTCAGTTAGCCTCCCAGGTTAGGAGTGGTTTCATTTTGCAGTCTGTAAGATATTAATAACATTTAACTTCGGGAATGTTTTCAGAAGTAAATTAGTTGACATTGGCAAAAATCCTGTTATATGTAACTGCATGAAGTGTGCTGGCTGTTACTAATATCTAAATGTTTTACAAATCCTATGAGGTTGTGACTATAGACATAACTAGGTATGAACTTAGGGTAATTTTAGGTCAGAGCTCACTTGTCATTAAAATTCATAATAATTGTGGCTTTGTGGCTTTCTCACTTTTTGCCTTAGTGGCCTCCTCTTCTGAGTGACTCCCTTCTGCCTTTCTCCCCTTGTTCCCCTGCAGGATTTTGGTTTTCAGTTCCACTGTTGCTAAGCATTATCTCTCTGGTGATTCTTCTGGTCCTGATCTCAATCTTATTATACTGGAAACGCCACCGAAATCAGGAGCGAGGGGAATCGTCACAGGGGATGCAAAGGATGAAATAAGGTAAATACTTTTCCTCTGTAATAATTTGGGGTTGTTTGAATATATGAATGAAGGGGAACAGCACTGTTATGTTTATCTGTTGATAAAATACATAAAGGTTGATGCTGTTTAGGAAAAGCTCTAAGCTCACTTTCTCGCAAGTGAACATTTCTGCTTTTCGTTTTCCAGGATATTTTAAAGGTTATCTCATCAGTTAAGAGTAAGAGTTCTCAGGGAGATAATAGGAAAATATTGATTGGATCACAGTAAAGCTATTGATTGATCTGGTAAAGCTAAATAAAGGAATATGGCACCCACACAGGGACTCTCCAGCAGTTAAAAAGGCCAAACTTTTCTCATTTTACAGCAACCACAAGTCATCAGACCAATTAAGAGACTGTGAAATTGCCCCATACCATCATTCATTAAATAGTACTTCCTATGATACACATATGATACATAGAATGTGCCTCAAACACTGTCAGTATACGAGTGATTCACACTTATAGTTGGTATTTCATATTATTCTGCCTGCCTTTCCAGCTGGGAATTCGTCTTTCTCTCTTCACATTTACCACAACTTCACAACATATATATATATATGTGTGTGTGTGTGTGTGTGTGTGTGTGTGTGTGTGTGTGTGTGTTTCTCAATAAATGTTCATGTATTAAATGAGTGAATATATGGAGCTAGCATGAATAAATTTTCAAAGGTATTTTCCCAATTCTCTTCCTCTTACTGTAACTCAGTACCTCATGAATGCCAGCCAAATCTTAGACAATGTAAGGCATCACAAAATAAGATTATCACTAAAACAAAAGAAATGAGCTGTATTTTGAGAAAGAATTAAATTTCTTTGTTTTCTGAAGGCTGTGCACAACCTATTATTAAGCACAAAGCTGCAATTTTTTTGTTTTGAAATGGGGATTTCCTAGGGTGAAGGGGTAACATGGGAGTTTCTTCCATCTCAGATAACTGAACTTCAGGGTCAGGAAAGAGAACAAATGTTGATTTTGAGTAATATTTTAGAATTTGATTTTAAAATATCCCTCAAATTCTACCTTCTTTTCCTTTTCACTTTATGTTTCATGGACTAATTTTCCTGTCCTCACAACTTTTTTGACCACACTATCTTGCCTAACTCTTAAATCAACACCAGATCAATTCATATGAATTTACAAAATAAGCAATGAGGCTACAGTATCACTGACCTTTTTTCGAAAGTAGATGAAAGGATTTGTTCCATCTGCAAGATTATAGGCCAGACGATCTCATGTACTATAAACATAAGCCATAGAACATGAAGCTGTCCCCATGATATCAAAGGCAGAAATCTTTTTGATTCTGTTTATTCAAACATTTCAGTTTTTCAATTAAGAAATGGGAGCCCAGAGAGGGAAGCCAGCCTCCTTCTCGAAGATCATGGGCCGTTCTCCTAAGCAGGTTAGAACTAGAGTGCTGCTGTCCTGACCCTCTCCTAACCCAGAGAGGATCCCAGCCCCTCTCCTGACAGGGAACGAGCTCCTGCTGTCAGTTACATCCATTGTAAACTGTTCTATGTTTCAAACAAAAAAGTCTAAAGTATTCAAATTCATTTCTTAAAGTTCATTTTAACTAAGAGTTTTATCTGTTTAAGCCCAAGATAAATTTCCCTAGACAGGGATATTTGCAAAGTAATATTTCTTGGTTCATTAAGTAAGTTGTAGATTTTCTGAGGAATACAATTGCTAAATGCCAAAAAGAGGCAGTTTATGTCTGTGTCCAACTTTTGCCTCACTTAAAAAATAAATACCCCTGCTCATGTTGAACCTTGTGAGTACTGAGATTGCCATTTGTTGACAAATGTTGACATGACATATGGCCCACTCAGTCAGTTTCTCTAAATGTTTATATTTTGAGTAACTTAATTTATTAAGATTTTAGAACTTTAACAGCCATAGGATTTGATTCTGTATATTTAAAGCTACTAAAACCAGTGTCAATTATTTTGGAAGCTCAGTTTCTCAGAGCCAAGAAAATGCTGGTTCACAAAGAACCAAATTTTAAGCTAGGCAGAAGGTTGTGAGAAACAAACAAAAAAAGTCAAAGAATATAGTGATGTTTGCTTTTTTTTTCAAGCAATGAGTTTTGGTAGTTAAGTTTCTGAGGTGAGGCACAGCTCTGCTTTTTGCCTTTCATCCTGCCCACCTTTACTTCTATCTTTTCACTTTTCCTTCCTCTCATTTTTTGAGGTCATAAAACTTTTAGGTATGAAAGGAAATGCAGTTAGGCAAAAACCAGCATTACAGTTCTCAACCCAATGACCCAAAAACCCATGCTATGAACCTGCAAGAGGAAATGAGAAAGAGGAACTGAATGTGTGTGGGGGGGTTGTGTGTATGTATGTGTGTTTGTGTGTGCATGCACACACTTGTGTGTGCTTTGAAGGAAATAAGGAGAAAAGTTAATGACGTTTGTACTTACTGAATCTGAACAGACTCATCTCCATGGAGGGCTCAGTAGCCAGTAAGAATGTGTCAGCTAGGCCAACATTTATTTGCTAAATGACGAAAACAAAACTCATTTTAGATCCCAATGGCAATCCATTGTCCACAAAAGTGCAAACAAATTTAGTTTTCCCAAAGGGGGAATCTGTAATAACTGCTATTGCCTTTGCATAGAGGCCAGCCTACCTCTTACTCTTCTTGTGATTCTGTACAGTTTAGGACAATGTCCTGTGCTCCCTTTTCTGCTGTACCCTGCTCTGGAGAAAGATATGGTAGTTATTAGGTCATCCTCTACACCACTCCTAGCAGGGATCATCACAGTTATTACCCCTATGAGACTAAGAAGCCTTTAAAGAACATGCTTGCTTTGCTTTGTTTTCCTGAATCCAATATTTTATTACTGAAATAGAAAGTGAGAAAGAATTTAAAGTTTTCTGGGGAAATTTTCTACCATCCCATAATCATTCCTTCTAGTAAAACTCGATGATGTAAGTTCATGCCTTCTCCATACAGGACAATGAAGGTAAATATGAGGGTGAGAACAGTCTTGAGTTTCTCAACAGGCAACAATGAATGAAATTTTGGGTCCTCTTTGGAGCAGATTGCTGTAGATATTGCTGTGTGTTACAACTCTTTGTTTTGAGTTGCTAAGCTATTTTCTTTACTTTAGTTTGATTGATTGAAGACTGGGTTGGAAACAAAAGAACACAGACACTCATGTGAGACATAGATTCTAGACTTCACTTTCTAAGTGCTAGCTATTTCATATAAAGGTGTATTTTTAACCACATAATATTTATATTTATCTAGACTCCTTTACTTACTAGTAACCTGAGCTATGAATGGGCTTTTGGCAATATATAATAATCGTATTAATAATTCACTATTTCCTGGATAGGAGCATATGCTGACTCCTATTTTAATCTCTTACTATGTCAAGGAACAAAGATATTCAGTGAACAACTTGTGATGATAAAATTCATCATTAGTTGGAAAGAAAATCCAAAGAACACTTATTAATAAAGCAATTAGAATCTTTTTTGCTAAATAATTGTGCTCATGCTCTCCAGATTAAAGGGCTGGGTGAGTGAGAATCCCTACCCCAGCCCAGAATCTTCATAGCCCTAGGAAGGAATATGATACTCTACATGAGTAAAGCAATGAGGAGCCTTTAAGTAACTATTCTGGTTAGCATTGCAGGAAAAGATGTACTCCAAACCTTTTTAAAAAAATGTACGTCTTTTCATGTGTAAAACTGCCACTCATTATTCTAAAATGGCATGACATAATCTGATCACTAATTTCTTGGCCACCAGACTCTTAAAGCCTAGGTTTTCTTGCATGGAACTATTCTTTGCTGTTCTCCAACATCCTAAGGTCATCTTGTCCTAAGTAACCTAAATTCTGAGTTCCACTCCATGTCAAGAACATCTCCAGGAGTGAAGACATCTTAATCTTCAACATAGCAATTAAAGGTAGTTTAGTTCTCAAATGGACATCCATCTCCTTAGCTGTTTGGTCATGGGGATTTTTTTAAGAGATCACCTGTCCACATTAGTGTAATTTATTAGACAAATTAATGAAATAACAAGGATTAGAACATTTTTAAGCTTAGTAATCCTCTAACATCGTTGTTTTGAATTTTAGCTTATGTTCTTTCCCTCGTGTCTATCACCAGTTGCGTTCTTTGGAACTGCCATGCCCCTCACCTGTGTAGTCTACTATACTCTGAAGCTTGGCTCAACAGATCCACATGTCTAGTCCACATTATTAGAGAAGCCACACTTATGTTCTTTAAACTGGAAGAGGTTGAGTTATGTTATAAAAGTACACAAATGACTTAGCCAAGGAAAACAAATACTGTGTTTTCTATTGTTTCTTTATCACATTATCACAAACTTAGTGACTTACACCACAATGTTTCATTTTCCTACAATGCTGTAGGTCAGAAACCCCACATGGGAGCCACTGGGCTAAAGTCAAGGTGTCTTCAAGGCTATCCTCTAGAAGAAAATCTATTTCCTGTATTTAGCCATGTATTTCAGACTGACCTCATCCATTGCTTTTATACCCCCTTACATCTACAGAGCTAGTGATGGCCACTTAGGTCATTCTCAGATTGAGTTTCTCGCTGGCTCTCCTGCCTCCCTCTTACCCTCATAAAAACATGTGTGGCTGCAATAGGCCTGAGTGTGTCTCTGGCTGGTAATTAAATTGCACAGAAAAACCTCCTCTTCCATGTAAGGTATGACCTTCCCACATTCCTGAAATAAGGATGGGAGTGGTATAGAACACCACTGTTATGCAACCACAAATGCAAAGACAGGCTGAAGTAAGTGGAGAGAAGCTGTCGCCTGGCCTCCGAGTATGAGCATCCAATACCCACAATTCCTTAGCCTCAGCTTTGTTCAAGGTGATGCTGTATCAAAGAACATCAAAACATGGTGAGACCCTCTGAACACATCACTTTGGCTTTCTCATTCAAGCTTTATCCCCCTCCAAATGAAACAAAACTTTGTTTACAATATTTTTCAAAATTATTTTTTGTGTTTCAAGTCCTTAACATAAAACGGTAACTTCTGCTTTCTGTTCTTTATTAATCATCACTCACTGTAACATTACCAACACTGGCTCTTTTCATAGGAACCTCAATTCTTACCTACTTCCTGCTTTTCTCTATTCATATGCCCCTCACAGCAGCAAGTATTTCTGACTAGCCCTAATATCTTAGTCATAGGTAAGTCCACTTGGATTCTCTGTACGAGCAAAGTAAAAATATTACACTCAGAGCCATACATCATGATATTAGACAGGACCAAACTGGTCTTTCCCATCTATTGTAACTTAATAAGATGGAAGTTTCTGACTAGGCAAGACAGCACATGTGTGCAATGTCAACAACTGAAATGAAAAACAAAAGAATTTCAATTTTAAGATTAGCCTGGGATATATAGTCAAAGACCGTTTAAACAGAAAAAATATGAAGATTTCTGTGTCTCCAATGTTGAGAGAATAATGTTATGAGGCCATTGTAGATTTCAAGAACCTGAGTATTTTCTTTATAACTCTTTACAGTCCCTACCAATAAGCCTCAATTGTTGTCAACAGCCCTTATACAATGTAGCTCTTTAAATAAAACGTCACAGGACTTATAAATCTAATAAATACCATACTTGTGTTCTCTCTCTCTCTCTCTCTCTCTCTCTCTCTCTCTCACACACACACACACACACACACACACACACACACACACACACACACCCCTCAATGTAACAGGTAGAGGAATGTCCTCTTGGAGATTTTTTTCTACAACTTTAATACAATCTTCTGTTGTTGGTGTGTAGTTTTTTGTTTTGTTTGTTTGTTTGTTTGTTTTTTGTTTTTTGTTTTACTCTAGCCCCATGTTGGATGCCAAAATGTTCTTAGTTTGTTTGTTTTTTTAACTCTTTACTCTTTAGCTCTTTTGGGGGGCCCACAACACAGCTCTCAAATAAATCACACACACACACACACACACACACACACACACACAGAGGCTTATTCTTAATTATAAATGCCCAACCTTAGCTTGGCTTGTTTCTTGCCAGCTTTTCTTAACTTTAAATTATCACATCTACCTTCTGCTTCTGGTCTTTTTCCTTTTCTTACTTCTATAATCTTACTTTCACTCTTACTCTATGACTGGCTGTGAGATTGTTGGCTGGCTAGCCCCTTGTTCCTTGATTTCTCTTGCTCTCCCTTTTTCTTCCAGATTTCCCCCTCTATTTATTCTCTGCCTGCCAGCCCCACCTATCCTTTCTCCTTCACTGATACTGACCATTCAGCTCTTTATTAGACCATCAGGTGTTTTAGACAGGCACAGTAACACAACTTTGCAGAGTTAAACAAATACAACATAAGAGAATGCAACACATCTTTGCATCATTTAACAAATGTTCCACAGCATAAACAAACATAACACATATCAAAATAATATTCCACAACAATCTTCTATTCCACAATAGAATGTTATGGAAGCATCTATAGATCAGAAAGCACCACAGTACAGCCTATTTCTCATTTTAGCAAACAAACCAGACAGAACTCACCATGGCCTGTCAGTGCTCCCAATTCTAAGCGTCTCTGTGGTCCCTGGTTTGTAAAATGTATAACCATCCCTTCATATTTATACAACAAAGATAAACGATTAGCCTTGTATTTTGTAAATCCTTTGAAGATTTTTTTTTTTACTAAATATTACTGGGGCTTTTCATCCTCAAAAAATGTGTGTACTAATAATTTCAACTTGAATATTAATATTACTTCTTAGATGGACAAAACTGTATAAGTAACATATAATATCATGCTTTGAATGTATGTACAAATTGTGGAATGGACCAAATCAAGCTAAGGAACAGAACTTCTTTATTATACTTCAAACTTTTTCTATAATGAGAATATTTACAACCTTGTTACTAGAGTCATCATGCATTACAATAGGTCTTTGGACCTCATACTTTAGTCTAACTGAAATTCATTTCATGCTGCTTCAAATAGTTCTACAATAGTATTCCTGTCTTCCATAGTTTAATGTTTTAACTGTCTATTTTAGCAAAGGAGATTATAAATGACATACAAAATTGGCCATTTCCTGGTCAATCATTGTTTTATTTGCAACTATAACCACTTATTTGGTGATTCCAATAAAGTCCTATTTCTTTTTAAAGTAGCTGGCTACCTCTGGGCAAACCATTCAACATCTCTATGCTCCTTTCTCTGCATTAAGAAAGTAGGAGTAATTACTATAATTATAAGAATGCTGTGAAGATTTTAAAAGAAATGCATGCCATTAGAAAAATGCTAAAAATCAACACTAGCTTAGGCAATAGCTGGTAGAGTTGCTTTTGCCAAATTATTTAGTACAAATGTTTTCATTATGGTTAATTTCAAGTTACCATCAATTTAGCCATTGGCCTACGTCATTAAAGCTCCATTCATATCACTGTGTCATAGTAAGTTTCCAATAAGTGCTGGTTTCTGTTATTACTAAGTCTGTGGTCATTTTTGGTTTTATCAATGTGTATTTTTATCAGTTGCACAAATGATAAAAAGGAGGAAATCTCAAGGAGGTGAATAGAGAAAAAGACGTGATGATTCCAGCAAGCTGGGTTTGAAGAATCAGAATTCAGAAATTGATTTGAACACAGGAATGGGAATAATTGGAAGGGAGAGCACATGGTATTAATTTCAGCATCAGGTTTAGAAAAGTTTGGAGCAAGATAAGATGAGAAGGGAGAGACGACAGAGGTATACATGGCAGAAATTTAAACATGCTAAAATGAGTTTATGATGCCTAACATTGACTTCTTGATATTGGAAGTGTAATTTGTTTCATTTTGAAGATGTAGAATTATTTTGGTTAAACTGAGTTGTTGTTTTTTGGGGGAAGGGCACTAGGATGATGGGAAGGCTGGTTATTAATTAATTAATTAATTATATATACATATATATGTATATATATATATATATCAGACAGAGAAACCATAAATGAACTAGTGAATAAGGAAATGATGAAAAAGAAAATTGGATTTGTTAGGAAACCATATATGGCATACAATGGATGGGAAACAGGAGTCACTTATTTAAGATAAATACTCTGAGGACAGCTTCTCTGCAGTGGTCATATTAAAGACCTGGAAACAGAAAAGAAGCCAGCCATGGAGGAGTGCAGAGATAGTTGAACTCTAGCAAAGGAATCATAAATTTGAAATCTTAAAGAAAGAAAAGCCATTAAGATTTTAGAACAATCCTACATGAAGCATGGTCCAAGGAGGGTTGTCCATCCAAAACCTACCCTGTAATCTGCAGTAAAGTAAATGTTTGTTGAGACTAAATAGATGGTATGATAACAACCTGACAGGGTAAGTACATGTCTGTTAAATACAAT
Organism: Peromyscus nudipes; assembly: GCA_902168325.1. Lineage (NCBI taxonomy): Eukaryota > Metazoa > Chordata > Mammalia > Rodentia > Cricetidae > Peromyscus > Peromyscus nudipes. The sequence goes on along the minus strand of CABHPH010141620.1, from coordinate 32,860 downwards.
AATTAAAAAATCAATTACTGCATATATGTCTGCTCTTTTCCTTTTATTATAATAATTAACTTACATTAAAATATTGAGCCATGTTGGGGGGAAGGTAGTGCCTTTATGAACCATTGGTAGCTAATGGTGCTGAAAATGTTGGTATCTAAAATATGCATAATTTTGGAAGATCCAGTAAAATGACCTAAGAGTACAGAGAGGAAGGGAGGTACTGAGGTTAAATTCCAGGTCTCACTTAGTACATTCCTTGTGGGGGAGACTGCTGTCCTCCCACTTTATGTGCTAGAAAGTTAATAACTCTTGAAAATATTTCTGTCTCCTTAATGAATATTCCCAACCTGATGTCCAGCAAGTTACAACCCAGAGGAAACCAAGTTTAGGGGTCTCAGTGAGACACTCAATGATCGTTCGGCATTCTCGAACATGTGCCTTTCTTTGTAGTCTTAGGTGATTCCCTAGTCCATTACTGGGTCAGAAGTGTCTTCTTCCAGCCAGTGAGTGATCCCAGCACTTGGGAGACCAAGGAGGTAGGGAGATCATCACTAGTTCAAGGCTGTTCCAGGCTTTACATGAGTCAGTGAGTTCCAGGACAGCCTAGGCTACAGAGTTTTCACTTATCTTAAAAACAGAACAACTAAAAAGAAAAAGAAAAAAAGGAAAGGAAGGAAAAGAAAAACTATACACTAAGTGATTTCTGTTTCTTAATCTTTCTGTTGTTAATTGCTTCAAGTATGTTGAGAAGTTACAAATGTCCAACATTGATACACTTCTCTTTCTTTTATCCAGAGCTCTAGAGAAATCATACAGAACCCTGAAAGTTTTTCCCTGGTCTACTTGAATCTGATGTGAAAGGAAAGCAGGTGGAAAAGGTCATTCTCTGTGGGACCAAAAAAGAGCAAAAGATGCAGAAGCAAGCGTGTGAGGGATTTGACTTTTTGCTGCCGTCCTAAGACCTCAGTGTTTGCATTCCAAGAGGAAGTCGTGTGCCTCAGGTCTGTTGTAGGACTTGATTCATAGAGCGATGCAGTGTCATGCTGTTAGCAGACTTAGAATCACCAGAGCCAAGTCGGCTCTCAGGCTGACTTGGGCTCCCACCAGAGGGAAAAAAAAGAATCCCTGTAGTCAATTTACCTCACAGAGCTTCCTCGTCCTCATACAAAATAGAAAGGAGTGGGACCAAATACTTTGCCATGTAAGTCTGAAACCTGGTGGAATTCTAGAAAGAAAAATGAAGACCAAGCAAAGGAAGAAATGAAAAGAAGAACATAGAAGGGGTCCAAAGAACTTCTGAGACTACCTTTTGCCTTTCTGTTGGTCTCCCACCTCTGCTTTGTTCTTAGGTCCACAAGTGTGTTTCCCTGTTGTTTGAGTATCTAGTCTACTACCTGCTACTATTCCGCTAACTGTTGGCCTTGCTAGAATCCTTGATCCCCCTGCTGTTCTCCGTGTGCTTCTATGAGGGTTACTATGATGAAAATAGAACAGAATTTAGTGTGAAGTAACATTGGCAACTGTAACGTGTCCGTCTAACTTATTTTTATAGCACTTAGGCAGTATTGTTAGTCTTAGCCAGTAGTGCACATCTTTACAAAAGCATGCTTTCCCTGTCCACTTAACCCACACTATCACCCTCTTTTAGGCCATTCCAAATCCCGCCTAGTGTAAGGATAATATATTATGAAAACAGATGCGTAACAATTTCCTGTATAGCAGTCAGTTGTATATGCGCTCTTTCCCTTAGCTTCTATTTCTGTGACTTAACTTTTCACAAAGAGAAGGCAACTCTGGAAATACAATCCCTTTGCCCTAAAGACATTGTGAACCATTCATTCCTAACCCTTTGACAAGACTAGTGAAGTTGTTTTCTGTACCTTTTGCTTCGTCTGTCTCTATGCAGTGACCTAGGAATTCAAGAGTAAGTTGTTTTCATTGTTGAATTGAATATTTATACACTTGGTATGCTTTTCATGTGTTATTTAATTCTGTATCATTTCTTATATTTGTATTAAATTACTGAGCGATTAAAAGTGTCAACTAAATAAATACTTGATGTGTGGCATTCCCTTGAGAAATATAGAAATAAAGAATAACACTTGGATTTTCTCTCTATATGTGAAATCCTCAGTTGACCTTTCTGCCTACTCACAAGATTCTTCATGGTATGTCTCTGATATGGTCAGTGAGAGCTATTGTAAGTGGGTATCTTTTGACATGACTCTACAGGTTATGGAGCTTCTTAGGTGTGCTCCCTTGTTTTACTTTTAAATACCAGACTTCACACACTGACTAGCTTAGGTGGTTTCATGCACAGTAGGAATCAGCACTCTGTCTTGCTATATCTCTGGCACCTCAGATGAATCAATGCTGGGTCAGAGGAGTGAAAGCAACATTTCTTCAACATATTGTCCTCAGGACCCACCCCTCGCATCATTAGGACATTATTGAGGACCACAAAGTATTTCTATCTAAAATTAATTATGTGTCTTGATGTCTACCATATTTGAGATGAAAAAATAAATATTAAAAGGAAAAATACATAAGCACATGGAGCCATCAGTATTGTAAACATCAGAATTTTTGGTCAACTCCACAGCACACTTGCAAAAGAATGAGAGTTAAGAGGACACATAGTGCTATTGTGAAAGTAATTTTCATTCAGAAGACCCATGAACGGTCTTGGAACAATACTAAAGATGGATCAATGGCAGCTACGTGTGCCTTTCTCAAAGCAACTCCTTCCTCGACAGCTGTCTCCACACTACCTCAGTTTTTCATCATTGAGCCATCCCTTAAGTAAGGCCATTGCTTTCCTTGGAGTTTATCTTCCAAGTTCAGAAACTTTAGAGAGCCCTGAACTAAACCTTATGGTCCATTAATAGTTCAATTTAAATCAAAATGTTAAATGGCTTATCAGTTGCCTACCAGAATATAGAGGCACTTGGACTTAAGACAAGTGTGTTTGATGGAGAAGACAAATAGGCAGGGTTAGAGAGAAATGAAAAGATAAAGAGAATCGAGAAACAATTAAGAGCATGCATGCTTCCTTATCTGAGGAGGCAGACCAATGTGGAGCGCCACATCATGCCTTCATCAGCATGCTTCCTTCCACAGCCTCACCTAGACCAGCCCTCCCCCACTCATTTTGAAGTTTCAACTATGAAGGCTTTTTTTTTTTTTTGTATTTATGAATTAGAAAGAATAGTTTGAACTTTGTGTATTAAAGCAAACCTGGGAAAGTTGTAAACTTTTTGGTTCATGATAACTCAGTCACGTACATCTTTGCTAAAATTTTAGAAAAATTCCATGGTGGTGGTAAGCCCATTCAGAAGCAGGGGAACAAAGAGCTCTTTGGTGCTGAGCTGAAACTGATGAGGTTTGGTTCTCCCATGAGTTAGTCATCCTTTCTAAGAGTGATTCACAAACATGGGCACAAAGAAAACAAAAGCCACACTATTACTAGATACTGTAGGCTTTCTCTTTACATAGTAAGTTCCAGACCAGCCGGCGCAATATAGCAATGCCTTGTCTCAACCAAATAAACAGACAAAGCAAACTAAACTAAACTAAAACAAAACAATATCCCCCAAACACCATGGTTCTTAACTTTTTTCTCCAATTTTTCTTATCAAGACAAGGATTTCACTTTCTAAAAAGACTTCCAAAATTATTTCCTCAATATGTTTTAGTGATTAAGTTGTTTGATATTCTCAAAATATTCCAAATTTGACCTTCACATTTCCTATAGTTGCTCAGGCTAATTAATTCACAGGTGGTCGCAGAGAGCTATGATACAACTCAAGATACTCAAGCTATGTGCGAGTACCATAATCATTTGAGTTAGGAAGGTATTTAATCCCATTTTTATACGTATCAAAAATGAGAATGCAGACAACATTAGACATACACAATAGTGCTAACATTCCAGTTCCAACTTCTAGGCTTCCTGTCCTGTCCTCCAAACTCCTGCCTACACTCATAACTGCACTGGGACTCACCTTACATCCTGTTTACCAAGGTTCCCTGTTTGCTCTGTCAATACATTCAGACTCTGTCACCCACTCTAATTTTAACCCCTGGTCTAGATCATTGTTATCTTTCTCCTGAGTCATTGCTATAGCTTCCCACTTAATCTCCTTGCTTCTCATTCCAGTTTATGTTAAATACAACTATCCTAAAATACGTCAAATCAAACTCTTGCACAAAATTTCTTGTGGCTTCTCAGTTCACACCTTATAGAAGCAAAAGTCTACATGGGCCTTTAGGATGGTGCTGTCACTAGCATCTCTGGCATTTTGCCAGTGTTCCAGACACATTCCGACCTCAGCCCTGGTACTTGACTCCCTGCTTAAAGTCTCTCCTATATATCACCTCACAGTCCTTCCTTTTCTGCTGACAAAATGCCCCACCTCCCTCCATTGCTCACCTCAATAACTAGCATCCCATACCTGGTACATGTTTATTATGTTTATTATCTGCCTCCTTCACTATTTTATAAGCATTGTGGGGAACATTTTTATTGGCTAATAAATCTTTACTGGGCTGGAGATATTGCTCAGTTGGTAAAGCGCTTGCCTAGCATGTGTAAAGCCTCCAATTCAATCCCCAATACTCCATAAGCCAGGTATGGTGCTACACACCTGCAATCACAGAACCTGGGAGGTGGCAGGAGGCAGATCCAAAATTCAAGGTCACCCTTGCCTACATAGCAAGCTCAAGGCTGGCTTAGGATTCATGAGACCCTGTCTAAATCAAGTCAAACCAATCAATCATTCAATCAATAGTCCTTGAGTGAAGTTTTTTTCACTCACAAATTATGGGAGGGAGGAAAAATTCATATAACGTTGCCTTGGGGCATCCTTTCTGCCCTGTAGAGGCATCATATGTGACTAAATTCTCCAGGAGGAAAGAACTTTTCCTAAAAATTAGTGGTTATGGGGCTGAGGAGATGGCTTAGTCGGTAAAGTTTTTACTGTACAAGCATGAGAACTTGAGTTCTAATCCCCAGCACCCATATTAAAACCCACGTGCAGTGGTACATGCCTATAATTCCAGTTCTGAGGCAGCACTGGATTCTCTGGATTACAATCATGCACTGCCATACCCAGCTTTTGATGTGAGTGTTGGGGATTCAACTCAGGTTCTCATGCCTGTAACCCCAGGGCTAGGAGGCAGACAGGAGGATCTCTGGGCTCTCTAGGATCAGTTAAAGACCCTGACATATAGATAGATAGATAGATAGATAGATAGATAGATAGATAGATGGATGGATGGATGGATGGATGGATGGATGGATGGATGGATGGAT
>CABHPH010141620.1:0-27433 GCA_902168325.1 Peromyscus nudipes | reverse complement strand
AGACAGACAGACAGACAGACAGACAGACAGACAGACAGACAGACAGACAGATAGATAGATAGATAGATAGATAGATAGATAGATAGATAGAGGAAGACATCTGGACACCTGATAGACATCTGGACAACACACACACATGCACACACATACGCACACATTCATGCACACATGAAAACGAGTACATGTACAATTGCAAAATTGGCAGACTTAGAGACAGAGAATGAGGATCATATTCTGTTCCTGGCATTTATGGGCTGGTCACTAAATCCAATAAAAACAGTGCTCAATCGGTCCAGTATAAACAGAACTGTAGTCTCTTTTCCTGGATGGACTCAAGGCTCAAAGGATGGATGGTAGAGTCTATAACTTGTGCAAGTTCATGTGCTGAGTCCATTCTTCCTGTGACTTCAAAACCCTACTGACATAGCACATGCTTCTTGTCCTCAGTTTCCTTCTCCAGCTCCAGTATGCTGCCACAGAGGCAGCCTCAATGTAAGGAGGATGCTCTCGAGGCCAGGCTGTGGGAACTGCCATCTGACTAAGCAGAAAGAAAAAAAAAAAAACGTGACTTTAGAGATGGGGAGACACAGGCAGAACCGGTATGAGTTGGCATTTTTCTGTGCTGAGAAACAAAAGGACAAGCAAAAGTTCAGAAACTTGCTTACGTGAAGTCGGCTTTCCTGACACAGTTTTGTCATGTATCCGTTTCTTTTCCTGTCACTATGATAGAATGCTCTGACAGAAGCCAAAAGGGATAGACTGTTGATTCTGGTTCACAGTTACAATTAGAGTCCATCATGGTGTGTGTATGTGTGTATGGAGGAGGGGAGGAGGAAGGGGCCACAGCCATAGAAGCTAGAGGGAGCTGGTTAGGTTGCATCATGAAGCAGAGCACGCTTTTCACTTTGTCCATCTTACACAGGTCTGGATGCCTGCCCAGGGAATGGATTGACTCCTGTTAAGATGGGTTTTTCCACATCAATTAACCCAAAGAAGACAACCCTTCAAAGCCCATCTTTCAGTTGACTCAAAGTCCTGTCAAGCTCACATTAACACCGACCATCACCCCACGTGACTTTAAAGTCAGAATAATGAGACCTTCTCCATAATGACAGTCATGTTCCAGATGGCTTAAGTAGGGTGTCACAACTGACCTTGAAGTTTCTTTCTCCAGACTCATATTAATAAACCAGAGGTAACACCATCAGGAGATGGTTAAATGTCAAGAGTTCCCTGTGAACTTAATAGTTTGAGATTTTTCTTTCTGATTCATGTTAGTCAGGAAATTAGAAAACTCCCACTTACAAACATCAAAACATCTCATGTACACCATGTACAATTTTGATGTATTAGTCTTTACTTATTTTTTTTCTGGTTTTTCGAGACAGGGTTTCTCTGTGTAGCTTTGCGCCTTTCCTAGAACTCACTTGGTAGTCCAGGCTGGCCTCGAACTCACAGAGATCCGCCTGGCTCTGCCTCCTGAGTGCTGGGATTAAAGGCATGCGCCACCACCACCCAGCTTTTACTTATTTTTTTTAGCTAAAATAAATAAATAGATAAATTTGCAACTCAACAAAATGGAGTTCAGTTTTTCTGGGCGCAACCATTCCTTTCTGGTCTAGTTGCAGAGGTGTGTTTGAAGCTATGCTCTTCAAACAACACAGGATTCTGGACGTGTATGCAATGCTATTATGATTCTTATGTGGTCTGGTAGATTCTGGGCTACTGCCCCAGCTCAGAGGAGAAAACAGTTTCCCTCGTTTATATATAGTGTCAGGACTTCAGAGTTGACTGTGAGCCAAAACTTTCCTAAACTGCTTTCCCACACAAGGCTCAAAGCTATTCCCATTACTGGCTTTTGACTGGCTTCCCGCATTTTTGGCGGTGGAAAGTACACAACAGGCTTGGGTTCTGGAGAATAGCTTTTCTCTTGGGTAGAATCATTTGGTTGTTTTTCCCCAGGGGTATTTATTTCCCTTGGATGAGGAGAGGTGTATTCCAGCACATTCTTAGCCAGGAAAGGACAAGTGTTCAGAGATAGCAAACTAACAACAAAATTAAAAATCATATGAAAAAACCAAAAGAACCAGTCATGAAGCAAATATATAAAGCCAGACTTGAATGAGTTTCCATTCATAATCTTGAAGTTTCGAAGCCTGAACACATACACTGGAGGGAACATTTCAACCTTGGACAAAAGATGAAGGAAACAAGTGGTTGGACAAACTTGGAGCCATGCTGGTTTTGATTTTCAGGGACAGAATGCAGGGGCTAACATCACTTAGAAAGTTTTCAATTACTGTATTTTATATTAAAAACATGAGAATAATTTTCTGATACAGCTGTTAGAAGGTGGCATCCATTTCTATGTAGTGTGTCACGCCATGTTTCCATATTAGACTGGTGTTTAAGGTGATCAAATGAGCAATATATATCCAGCAATGGGCAAACCTTGAACAAACTGTCACTCAAGTGGCACGTACTGTGTTGAGCATGAGAAGTAGGTGCAGGGGAAGGAATTAATAAAATCTTGTAATACAGAATTTCAGCAGTTAAGAACACATAAAATAAACCTATTTGCGTGTTTTCAGAGGCAATCTGTGGAAATTTATGAAACAATGTGTTCAAATGCCAATTGGGTATCCCTTATGCAAAATGTTCATGTTTGAGAGCAGAAGTGTTTTAGCTACTTATAATTTTAAATCTCTGTATAGCATAGTTATCCTGGAACTAGGACCCAAGTGTAAACACAATTGCTTATGTTTCATATAAATCGTATACACAATATATATGTATGTTTTATATTTTTATGTATATATGTGTGTGTGTGTGTGTATGCTAAATGGAATTTTATACAATATTTTTAACGTTTTTATTATTTGTGTGTGTACCTAATGTGTACGTGATGTGTGGAAATATGCAGGCATGCATGCAAGCATTCAAACTCATGTCATTTGTGTGGATGTCAGAGGACAACATTTGAGACTTGCTTCTTTCCTTTAATTGAGGCTTCTGAGGGATCAGAATGCAAGTCATCAGGCTTGTGAAGCAAGAACTTTTGCCTGCTGAGCCATCTTACCAACATTGGCAAGGTATTTTTAGTGTGGTGCCATTGTGACTGGGATCCATCACATGAGGTCAAGTGTGGAAGCCTCCACATGTGACATTTTGTAGTCATTCGAAATGTTTCTGATTTTTGGAACAGTTCAGATTAAGCATGTTCAATCTATGTATCGTGATTCAGTTTTCACGATGATTTCATGTAATTACAAATGTAACTCTCTGATGCAGTAGAAATAACTGATAAGTAATAGGAGTTGGCCATGTCTTAGTCATCATTGAAACTGAGGCCCATTCCATTTTCCTATTTGTTTGAAAAAAAAAATCTCATAACCCAAATAAAGTCAGAAAAGGACTTGGGGACAATTTTCTATTATCTGAAGGTGGTTTTTCTTCTACCAATATTGCTGTCTTCTTTGCTTTCACAATATGTACAATTTTACCACCTTTTCATTCAAATAAAAGCTTTTCTTGATGTTCTTGAATTAATTCCATTACTGTAGACCTCTGCCAATGAAAATAAAATACCAAACACTCTGTACTCAACCTTTCATAAAACCTAAATGTTAAAGCGACTAAAGAATTATTCTCCTGATAATTGTCATCCTAGAAATGAGCTAACAGGAATCTAAGTCATTCCATAGAAATGAACACATATTTGAATACTTGGTCCTCAGTTGGTGTTTGGGAGGATTATGTAAAGTGGTAGTTTGAATGAGAATGGCCCCCATAGGCTCATGTTTGAATACTTGGTCTGTAGTTGATAGAACTATTTGAGAAGGATTAGAAGGTGTGGTCTTATTGGAGGAGGTATGTCACTGGGGATGGACTTTGAAGTTTTCAAAATCTCACTCCATTCTTGATGTCTCTCCCTCTCTCTGCCTCATGCTTATGGATCAAGGTATAAACTCCTAGCTACTGCTACAATGCCAAGGCCTGCCTGCTACCATGCTCTTCTATCATGATGGTCACAGGCTCACCCTCTGAAATTATAAGCCTCCAATAAAATCCTTTTTTTTTCTCTAAGTTGCATTGGTCATGGTGTCTTACCAGAGCTATAACTAAGACAGGGAACTTTTAGAAGGTAGAACCTTGCTAGGGTGGGTATGTCATGGGGGTGGGCTTTGAAGACTTATGACATTGCTCCACTTCCTATTCCTTCTCTTTGCTTCTTGTTTTCAGATGAAAATGAGATCAGCCAGCTCCCAGCTCCTGCCACCCTGCCCTCACTTCCCTGCCATGATTGACTCATCCCTCTAGAATCGTAATGTAAAAGCTTTTCTTCCTTAAATTGTATTCATCCTGGTATTTTATCAGAGCCACAGAAAAGTAGCTAACAGAGCAACTCCTTGGCCTTTGTTCTTGGATCCCGTTACCATCACCTGTTACAAAATCCCTTACCTTGTCGGCTCATTTCGGATACTTTTTGCTCATTTTTGGCCCCTGTCAGTGTGGTCATGCAGCCATGGTGCTCAGAGTGCCAAGCTGACAACCAGCACTAGAAGGACCGTTTCTTTCCTCAAGGAACTGATGCCCTCCTTTCTGATTCTAACCATAAAAATGTCTTGACTAGAGAGAATCCAAAACCCAATGCAGTCATTTTGTTTAGTTTCGTTTTTCTGATCACCTTAAAAATGCTATGAAGTACAGAAAGACAAAATTCTAAGGCATGCAAGATAAAAACAAAAACAAAAACCAAACTTAATCCACTACAGAGCTCACTGCCCAGAAAAGCCACCATGATCATTTTTATAAACTTTAAAAATGACCTTCAATTTATGAAATTATATTTGCTATCACATTTGATATTAGAATGATCACTTTTTATTTGGTTCCAATTTTCACAATTTACTACTTTTTAAAACTTAGTTTTGTGTGTGTGTATCTCTCTCTCTCTCTCTCTGTGTGTGTGTGTGTGTGTGTGTGTGTGTGTGTGTGTTTATGTATGTGTCTGTGTGTACTCATGTGTGCCTCAGTGAACATGCAGAAGTCAGAGGACAATTTTGGAGAGTCAGCTCTGTCCTTCTCTCATGCAGGTCCCAAGGATAGAAATGACATTGACAGACTTGGTGACAGGTGCTTCCTGGAAAAGAAAGGACAAACAAAAATTAACCCTTAAATCAACTGACATGGTGACAATATGAGGCAAGTCTAATCAAGCCTACATTTCTCGACATAATCCCCACCCAGCTGTGAGATTATGGAGATTATGATTCATTGGCTCCAGGATGAAATTGCAAAGTATCAAGATATAATGGTAACAATATCAGCCAACTTGTGTTGAGGGCTTTGCCATCTTAATCAGCCATAGTACAGATGGCTGCTCACCTACCACGTTATTTAATGCTTACAACTCTGTAAGAGGGAACCAGGATTTGACTTACAATCAACATTGCCAAACCTGAGAAGCGCAGTAAGGCTAAGTAACTTTACCAACTGTAAACTGGAGAAGTTAGATACTACTAGATGGAAACAATTTTGATGTCTTTGACATTTGGAAAGTTGTGGTTTTGTTGTTGTTTTAAACCTTTTAAAGAATCTCTCCAGGAAGTGATACCTGAATTCTAGTCCGGTAATTAAACAATAGTTCATATCACTATTTTGTAACGTAAAGGGAGTGTAGAGTAAGGTTACATTTGTCAGTTGTATAGCTATGTAGAAATATCATTGCTCAGTCAGGTATGGTGATACCTGAAAGGTGGAAACAGTCAGAAGGATCAGGAGTTGAAGGTCAGTATGCTAGACTCTGCCTCAGGAAAAAAAAAAAAAAGAAAGAAAGAAAAATGGGGAGAAGAAAGAGGAGGAGGGAGGGGAGGAAGACGCAATCTAAGGAGAAGCTGATTTTGTCTCACAGTTTCAGAATCATTTTAGCCCATCCCCATGGTGGTGACATGGCCAAGTGGCTCCATCCATGGTGGCAGGAGTGTGTGGTGCCTACTATTCACATGGTGGAGGATCATAAAGAAGAGTTAGCCTGAGACCAGGGGAGGCCATGATCTTCAGCCCATTTCTAGTGGGCTATATCCATGGCCAGGCCCCTCCTCCTACAGGCTCCACAGCCCTGAAAACAGCACCTCAAACTGGGCACCGAGCATTTACAACCTGAGCCTCTGGGGGACATTTGAAATTTAAATGATATCTCCCCTTCAAGAACTATTTCACTGGAGCTCAATGAAGCTGGGAGAATAAAAGAGGACCCCCAACTTGGGTGAACTGAAGAAGGGTAGAATGAAGTACAAAGAGAACTGCTTCAACTCTGAGGTCAATTCAGGAAGCATAATAAAAACTACCTTTAGCCTCTGCCTCCATGTGGCTAGACATTCATTTCAACAAATAGGTTGTTTGTTTGTTTTAACAGATATGAGCAAGGTATTCTACTTAGCTTTAATGATGTAAAATAAGACAGGTTTCTTTCTCTAGAGGGGCTATGGGAGATTTTCATAAGTCAGAACAGTGATGAAATATAGTATGGCTAACAAACAAATATTCCATGTAGTCAGACTAGCATGTGCAGAGGGAGCAGCTGTGAAACTCTAGGTATGGCTAAAGGAGGGAAACATGAGGGAGATGGATAAGGTGGGAAACAGGAAAAGGACTGGGAAGGGAGGCTGCGCTATACAGCAGAAGACCTCTGGGATACGGGGAGTTTGTATCGCTTCTTCACTCTAGCTTACAATATAATTACAATTAACTTGAGATACATTCATTTAAACGGATGCATAGGGCTCACAGGAAGAAATCTGACTGCTTAGGGTTTGAAACATTTTACTTGGGCCAGTGAAAGTGTAAGTTCAATTCATGCAGATTTCCTGGCTTTGCTCACGTTACACAACATGAAGGGAACAGGGGAATTGGATGCTATTTCTAGAACTGTTATTTTTCCCACATTGAATGTTATACAACCCCCCTCTCAGATGACAGTAAAATCACTGAACCAAAGGGGCCTCAGGATATATCATATTTGACCTCTATCTATATATATGGTTTTTGAGACAGGGTTTCTCTGTGTAGTTTTGGTGCCTGTCCTGGAACTCGCTCTGTAGACCAGGCTAGCCTTGAACTCAGAGATCTGTCTGGCTCTGCCTCCTGAGTGCTGGGATTAAAGGCTGGCACCACCGCCGCCCGGCCTGACATTTTGCACATTAATGACCAGAATTCACTCAAGGGTGTGCACACACAGATAGTGATGAGGTTTTAGCTTGGGCTGGGAAGTTTTCTCAAGTGCCTTCCTGCAGAAATGGGCATAGAAAAGAAGCTGACATATTGTTAACAGTGTCATCTGAGACAATGTTCTACTTCACAGTCTTATAAATCAGACCAGGGCATTATATTCAGCTCAAGTTGTTGAGAGAGATTAGATAATCTTCACGCAGTATTCTAACCTACTTCTTATAAACACCATTATTCTAACCTACTTCTTATAAACACCATTGTTTTTACCCATGTAGTCGTTATTCATAGAGCTTCTAGAACTCTCCATGTCTCCACTTTGTTCACCTCTTTCCCTTGCCCTAGAGTTTGAGATTTTAGCACTTTGCGTGATTCAAGTAAGTTAATGATAGTTCCCCATGCCTCTTCCTGAGATAGGGAGCCAAGTCGTCATCTGTTACAATTCAGGAAAGGGGAGGTTAACAACTAAGAAGGGGGATAATGGAAACTAACACATTATAATTTGGACACATGCTTGAAACACAATAGGTGTTCAGTAATGAGGATCATTTCTTCCTTTATCTCACCAAGAGGAGAGTTGAAAGATACATTGAGGCAAATGAAAGAAAACCTGGGGAAGATGAAACAGGTGTATTCTCTGGAGGCTGTAGTGGGTTGAACTGTAAACGTCTAGGCCTCCACTTTTGCTCCCAGAATCAATGAATATGACTTTTTTTTTTTTGACAATGCATCATGAAAGTAGAAATTAAGGTAAGGAAGAATCCTGAGATGAGACCATTTTGGGATCTGAAAATGCCTTAAATCCAGTGGAAGATGACTGTGGAAGCAGGGATTAGAGCAATATAGCCACAAGCCAAAAAATGCCTGGTATTACCAAAATCTGAAACAGGCCAGGGCCAGCATTCCCCTGGAGTCTTTAAGGAACTCAGACCTGCCAAAACCTTGCTTATGATCTCTAGCCTCCAGAATTGCAAGGTAATGTATTTCCGTTGTTTCAGGGCACCACACGTGTGACATTCTTAAGCCATAAAACAAAGAACCTGGACAGAGGATGACCCTGTCTCAGACAAACAACAAACAAACAAACAAACAGATGAATGAACAAACAGTTCAGAATAATTACTGAGAGAGTAAATGAGCACACATCACATTAGAAGTAGAATAAGATTTGCCCCTTCTAATATTTATCACATTTCATATTTATGAGCATAGTTTTCTCAACCAACTCCTCAAGAATCCCCGAATATTATTCCCGTTATTGCACATTGTTCCTGGCTGAGTTAAGAATAATATAACTATGTCCAAACACAAAGTCACTGTGGCCTGGGAAACAGACAGAAGCAGCAGACATAGCTTCATATCTAATCAGCTGTTTCCCTGAAGCTGGTTCATTTATTATCTTCTATTTGTAGGAGAGATTTCCCTATGAACAAGTAAAGAAGGTGCCATATTTATATTCATATCATCTCTTTCTTTAGACCACTTGATGATCAGGGAAACCAAATTTATATAATTTCATTGACCTTAAAGACAACTAAATAATACCCTTTGTTCTTGAGATCATAAAGAGTTAATATTTTGGAGGTGCCAGGGACAAAACTCCAAACACATGATATGAGTGAGTGTGTGTGTGTGTGTGTGTGTGTGTGAGAGAGAGAGAGAGAGAGAGAGAGAGAGAGAGAGAGAGAGAGAGAGAGAGAGAGAGAGAGAGATGTATCTGCTTTACAGTCAACTCAAACTAAACAGGTCTAAAGATGAATTCTTGGTCTTTCTCACATGTTCTTTTCTGGTTCCAAAATGAAGAATTAATTGTGAGATCAGCTTTGAAAGTTCTAACCACCTTCTTATAACCTCCATACACAGCAGAGGGATGTTTTATTCTTACCGTATCTCTAGCACTGACGGTAACACCTTATGGAGAGATTAGGTGCTCGATGTAGCTTTGTCAAATGTAAGATTAAAACACCAATGACCAAAATAAGGATCCATAGATTTCATTGGACTCTTCAATGAGTTGTTACTTTCTTGTGAGTGTGATGAAAAAGAGAGTTTTATTTTGGCTCATTGTTTCTGAGGTCCATGCTAGCTTGTTCCGTTATGTCTGAGCCTGTGGTGAAGCAGAGCATTGTAGTGGAGAGGGAATAAAAGTGGGTAAGAAGCTAATGTCAAGAACAGAATAAACCTTCTACGGCATGCCCTTTGTGACCCCTGTCCGTGACTCGGCCCCTCATAGCCTACTCATCTATGAGCCCATTGATGAGGGCGGTGTCTTCATAAGCCAATCACCTCTCAACGGTAACATCAAATGGGAACCAATCAACAGAAGAGTCTTTCGGGAGGACACTTCCTTTCCTCATCTTAGCAGGCTTCATCTAAACAGTTAAGAATGACTTTGTGAGGATAACATGACCTTGGAGAGCAGATGACCTGGGCTTGCGTTCAAGCTAGAGAGCATCCAGAGTCCTGTCGAGGCTTTGATAGTGAGACAGTCTCAGCAAGCAAACTTCCTCTGCTTCCTGCTTTGGCCTTCTCCTCAATGCTGTCTTGCTGCTGTTTATTTTTGAGACTGTAATTTAATTACATTTCCCCCTTCCCTTTCCTCTCTCTAAACCCTTCTACATAGCACCCACACCCCCCTTCAAATTCATGGCCTCATTTTTAATAGTTAGTGCCTGCATCTATGTGTCTGTATATACATGTATATTCTTAAATATAACCTGTCGAGTCCATACGATGTTATTTGTATGTGTGTTTTTAAGACTGACCGTGAGCTCTCTCTTGAGAAGAATCATCCCTTCCCCTCCCAGCTTTACCCAGTTGCCTGTAGTTCTTTGTGTAGATTGGAGGCCTTGTGAACTTTTGTCTGTCCAGTTTGGCACGCTCATTCGTGTCCTCATGGTTCAGCTCACATTTGGGCAGTTTCTGCTGGTGAGACTTTACGGGTGTAGCTTCTGATGTCACTAGAAGATAGAATCTCCCAGCAAACTCCTTGATCCTCTGATTCTTATGATCTTTGTGACCCTTTTCCTCAATATTCCCAGAGCCTTGCGTGTAGGAGTCTTTTGTAGATGTATCCATTGGGACCCCTTTGAGCCACTTTGGAACTGTCATCACTATGAAGAGATTGTGGAATCAACTTTTAACAGATAACTGCAAAACAAAGCGGGCTTTTTAAGAAGAGTGGGAGAAGGGCTGTGCTTGTGATTAATTGTGATTTTGTTGCTGTTAAAAAGCCAACTAGCTTATCTTGCTTCATTCCATTTTTTCAAGGAATCACAATATTTTGCCATGACTTACAATCTACAGGTAAACTAAAGGGCAGAGGATTAATCACAGTTCTTGGCTTCCGTGGTTTCATTTAATATCTTTCACTTTCAGTTTCCTTCTTTGTGTTCTTTTGTGGCAGTAAACTGAGACTTAACTGAGAGACACAGTCACGGCAGAGAGATTCCAAGGAAAGGCTCCTGGCTTCGGCCTCTGTTTCTCCAGCACATCCCTCTGTTTGTTTTCCTGCCTAGCACAACTTTTCACTTTTCCATTTTTTGTGTACAGACTGTACCTGCTTCGATCGTCTCTTAGACACTGTGGAGGAAGGTTTAGTTCCTTAAACATTTTCCTAAGAATCTCAGAAAGGCTAATGACTCTCCTCAAGGGGAGAGCCTTGCCCAAGCAGGAAAATCCATTCTTGCTGCAATAAAATACTTTCAAATCAGATCTAATGAAGTTCATAAAGGGACGGACATGCTGGTAGAAAAGCAAAAGAGAAAGCAGGTTGGAAAGGCTTATTGGACAAACTCCCCAGATACTAAATTCACTGGAAGGAAAACATAATAGAAAACTTGGAAGTGTCTCTGGAAAAAATGAGTTGCAAAAGATAACACAGGCAGACCTCCACAGAGACTTTGAAACAAGTCACCCTCCCCTTGAGCAAGCAGATTTGCAGGGTCCGTTACAGCACCTGGTCTTGTGTTTGGTACTGGCCCAAAGTAAATGCTTGGTTCCCCTCTCCTGTACTGGATTCCACACTTCAAGACAATCCTGTCCTCTGCTTTGAAGGTGTAGAAGTAAATTTGCTGCTGTCCTTTAGAGCTGCCGGATGGGGCAGCAAGAACCTGCCAAAGGACAGAGTTCAAAATTGTGTTCCGTCAAGAGAATCTCTCGGTGTAACTTGGAATAGCTTAAATTCATAGTCCAGGCTGACTTTGAGCTCATGATCTTCCTGTCTCAGCTTCCTGAATGGTGAAGTTGCAGGCATGTAGCGCCATGCTCAGAGTCGGGACAGGAAAGCTAATCATCACAGCATATACAATGGGAGAGCTTATCCTCTTGAAGGCATTTTGACTCTCCCTCCGATTGGCTAATTTGATTTCTGTTCAGTGACACAGCTGCAGCCTGGGCAATGACAACAGCATTTACGCACAAGTTATTCACAGGGCACACCCTTTGGTGACTTCCTGAATATCCATTGTTCTTCCAGGGAAAAACGCTAGGTCTTTGATTACAGCCAAAATAAATATTAGTTTGACTGGAAATTATGGTAACTCTAGACAGAAAGTTGTTGTAAGGCGCATCACCATCCCCAGAGGTCATATGTGCTCTTTGGCTCTCTACGAACTTTTGTCGCATAGGGTGTTTGCATGACCTCATCTTTGCCTCTCTGAATGTTTGGCAAGACTTTCCTTAGGACCTTGCTCTGGTGAAATATGTGCAGTTCTACAAGTAGACTCCTAAACTGTGGCCTAATGCTTTGCTTCCTCCAATCCTTCCAAACTCGGTGTGCTCAGTTGTATGTCTCCATTAAGGAATGGAGCAGGGCCACGAGCAGGAGGGGAGACGAGAAGACAGGAAGAAGGTATGCACTTCGCTCTCAGGAGTCCCACAAGGCCGTGTCTGCTTGTGTGGTGGAGAAGCTCCTCCTGTATGTGCAGCACGCACTTCCTCACGGTTTTCCATCCCTTCACCCCTTTCCCTGCCTCCTCTGCCCTGGCATCCTTTTCTCTATAATCCATAGCTGGAGAACTTCTCTCTGGCTCCCACCAAGTCCCGCCAGTCCCGGAGCCCACTCATAAAATAAACACACAGACTCTTACATTATTTAAACTGCTCAGCCATTGGCTCAGGCCTATCATTGTCTAGCTCTTACTCTTATATTTAGCCCATTTCTATTAATCTTTACTTTGCCACGTGGCTCGTGGCTTACCGGTACTTTACATCTTCCTTGTCCTGGTCACGGCTCCAGGCAGTCTCCCCTATCCTTCCTCAATTCTCCTCTCCGTTAGTCCCACCTATACTTCCTGTCTGGCTATTGGCCAGGCAGGGTTTATTTACATATAGCGATATCCACAGCAATAATCTACCAAATGGAAGGGTCCAGAGGGAGTTAGACATCCTGGAGACTCATGACCATAATCCGTGTTAGATTGATTAGGAGAAATATTAGAAACAGTAACAATTGTTCCTAAGGAGCAAGTGAAAATGAAAATATTTATGACCCAAAATAATAGCCAGAGCTCACCCATGCTGTGAAATCTTCCTTCTCCCAACTCTGCTAAGAATGGGGTAACAGGGCAAAAGGAGACCACATTTCATAGACTTGATTGCTTTCTGTTTTACAGCCAAGCCACTGTGTCTAGGATGGGTAGAGTTATTTTCCTGGACTCAGCCCACCAGAGAGACTTAAAAAAGCACTAGTTCCCTTTACTCTAATTAAGTAGGTTCTAATACATTAATGCACATGCTTCCAATGAGGACATTTTCATTTTTGACTACAAGATCCTGAAAACAGTTTATTAATTGAGCAGACATCAGAATTTGGTCACTAATGACCTCAACCACTAGCAGATGTGTTTTGCTTGGCATATGAAGTATTGGAAAAAATTTGGAAATTTTCTGTAAAAGCATGGATTCCTTGGTTTAGAAAAAAGAAGGGAATTCCAATCTGTGCATGCTTGGCCAGGTGTCTGGCTCCCACACAAACCCATGACTTCCTGCAGGGAGCAGCTACACTCTGCCAGAGTCCACCACATCCTGCTGTTTTGTCTGTGGGAGGAGAGCCTTACATTTTGGTTACCTGTCCGGCTCCTCATAGAGACTGGAGTCATACCTTCTGAACCACAGCAGTTAACATCTGGATTGCAGGTGCTGCCTCCTCCAGTGAGCTTCCTCTGAGATCCAGCCCACCCTCTCAGTGCTCCACTCCTCTTTTCCTCTCCTCCCTCAGTATTTGTCTACCTCCCTTCCCAGAACCATCAAGCAGTTTGAGTATAGTATAGCTTTAGCGATTCTGAAAGCTTGCACGTTCAATGTGATGAAGATGTCTGGCTGGCAGACCAGGTCTTCCCCAGCTCAGTATGAACTCCTGACAGATCCCCTGGAAAATGCTTCCAGAAGCTTGTTTAGTTTCTCATAGTTGAGGTCAAGTCCACCACATCCTGTGAGTCCCTATAGAGGATGACTTTGGAGGCTACAGTTAGGCAGTCAACAGTGAAACAATTCCATATAAACAAAACATTTTCTCCTAAAATTCAGGAAATATGATAGATGAGATGGTTTGAATCCAGAGCAGAGGGGCAAGGCATTACTTGTATAAACCAAATTCTCAACATGGCTACCTATAAGATGTAAACATCTGGAACAGATGTTTTGTGTTTACTTATAGCCTCTCCACTCAAGAACAGGCTAAGCATCCTCTCCTCTCGATCCCCCTTTTCAGATTCTCCAGGCTAATAGGCCTTAACACTTCTCCAGGTTTATATTTTTGTATTTTATTTGTGAAGTTTTCCCTCAGTGGCCAGCAAGTCAAAATCTATATATGGTTTTTGTTTTTGTTTTTGTTTTTCTGTTTTTTTCTTTTATCACCAGTAGCTATCAGAACCAGGCACACAGTGCTCAATAAATGTTTGTACACTGGAGTTGCTCCAAACTGAAGACCCACAGATGAACTTAGATTGTTTCTATTACACACACTAGAGAAGACAGATTGAGTCATGTAATGTGGTAAGGGCATGTACAGATTTGTGAATTGTTCACAAATATGTGCTCTCAATCATGACCTCATTCATATTTCTTCTTCTGGTCATGGGAAAGAATACAAGGTACTTAATTAAAATGTAGCTGAATGTTTTAATATCCACACAACTTGGCAGGCACTTCAGTATATATTTTAGTAGTTCAAGTGTGTGTGTGTGGGGGGGGAAGGGTAGTTAGATACTCAAATTTGCATTTTTTTTCTATTTTGGATGAGAGTCACATGTTAACCTATCTTTTCATCTAGAAAATGTTCCGATAATGTGTAGAGACCTTCCTGTGGCTGAGGGATTAAGCAGGCATAATCACTTTTTGAGAAACTGCTACTAATGGACAAACACAGACGTCCGAGAGCAATTGAAGACCTAAGTCCTGCTTCTTCCTGTTAGCTGCTATGGTTTGTCATGGCTTGTCTCCCAAAGGTTTGTACAGTGGAAGCTTGGCGCTCGTTGTGGTGGTTAGGCTAAGGAACCTTTGAGTGGTTGAGCCTACTGGAAGGCATTTAGATGATGGAGGTTTGACCCTCATGAATAGATTAAAAAACAAATTGAAACTGCCCCACAAAATGTCACTTAAAAGTGAAGTCACTCACATGCTTTGGCCCTTATTCACATAGAGTCTCCCTTTTCAGTTCTCTACCATGCCAGGGTGGCCTATTATTAGGTGGCTGCCATAATTTCTGGACCATCTAGTCTCTTGTGTTCTAGTCCAGATGAAACTCCTGCTTTTAATAAAGCACCCAGTCTTGAATATTTCATTTCTATCAACACAAACTCAACGAAGATAAGAATGTACCGAGAAGTTGGATTGTTATTACAGAGATATGTGAACATGTGTAATGAGCTTTACACCTGAGTAATCAGTAGAGGTTAGAAGAGTTTGGGGGAGCAGGCTAGAAAACGTGTGCATGGCCATGAACAGAACATGAAAAGCGATTCTAGTGAGGGCTCAGAACAAAAACTGAAGAGCCCAGGAATGTGAAAAATTGTATACCTACCTATACAGCTTACACACACGTTCCAGGGATATTGGAGCTGACAGCGGCTCCAAACAAGTTAACCTTTGCCCCACATTCCTTCCAGTGATGGGAAAACCTGTCAGTTAAGAATTAAGGCAGATCCACAGCTGCGTCAAGATAGCCACAGGCTTTGCAGACATCTTGAGCTAACACCCTTTAATCAGAAGGTGTGGATCTCAGAATGCACTGTGACTCAAGACCCAGGTTCAAGAGTGGAAAAATCCCTTTGACTCACCACCGGGCTTATGGGGGTTTTGCCAAAAGAGGAGGCTTATGGCCTCTTCTCAGTGTCATAGCGTCAGAAGCCCAGATTAGCCTGTGGCCCTTAGCTAGCTAGAAGTTTTGGTACCCTGCCATGTTTGGAATAAGGTTTGCTTCTGGTTAGTAGACTTTGGTGGTCTGGTCCCCATTATTTGTGCAATTGTAGGACCCAACAAATCAAGGTGACCAGAAAAGGTGGCTGGAATTTCTTAGACATTCATTGAGTGCTTGTGAGCAGAAGACCGATGGGAATGGGTAGTAAGCAACTAACCGACAAGATGAGCAGATGAAAGGGAGTATGATCCTGTTGGAAATTAGAATAAGTCCCACCACCACCCCCCCACCACCACATTATGGAAAAGAACATGGCTACATTGTGGACTAAGGGATGTCTAACAAAAACTATTTCTACACAAAATATGGAAAAGCCTATGTGAATGGTTTAAAGCCTTTTTGATTTGATGAGAGAGGAATGGGATGATTTAAAAGAGAAAAGGAGATGGGAAATTTGGAAGGAAAGTTTCCGCCCGGCCAGGGAAAGGCAGAGAAGAACTGTGTAAGATATGACCCAGCAGCTGCTTGCTAAAGATTAGCATAGACTAAAAGGAGCCAGGTGTTATACATCCTGTCGATGGGAAAAATAGGTCAAGATCATGGCAAAACTTTACAAGGCCATTTCTCCTATTATAAGCCCATAGGCCTTTGAGGTAGTGTGGGTTCAAGAAATGGCCCTGATGTGATTAGTACAGGCTCCCCGAGAAAGGTCACTTAAGGATTTAACTGTATGTTTTGTAGCACACTGCTCTGAGTCTTTCCAGATGTAGAAGAGGGTCCAGGTGTCTCAGGCTGGACCCTAGAGGAAGCCAAACAGACTTTGTCACCAGCAAAGCAACGGAAGGCTGGAGGCCACAGCTTCAGGGACAACTTCTAGTCCCAGTATACGTAAATGCCTGTCCTATATACCATCGAGATTTAATGCCTGTTCTGCCAAGTTTTGAACCATTTGGAGGACTGTGACTTCTTTCTCTGAGTATAAGCATGTTTACACTGATCCTGTTCCACTATTTTATTTGCAAGTATGCATTTCCCTTTGTTTTGTATTGTGCTTTGCTATGGGTTTGTTTTGTGTTGTGTTGTTTTGTTTTAAATGGGTTCATGGCTAGAAGGAGTGTGAGTCCCAGAAGAGATTTTGAATTTGAACATTTAATGATTGTGGGATAAGCTAAGATTTTAAGGCCAATAACCTCAATGGAATGAAAACATTGTACGTTAAGTTGGACATAAACTTTGAAACTCAGGCCTGATGATTAATCTTGATCCGGAATTCACTAAGAGACACACCTCTGGGTGTATCTGTGAGGGCACTTCCAGGAAGAATTAAATGAAGGGAGAAGACCATCCTCCAAAATGGGAGGTACCTTTCATTGTGAAATGAGCAGTTACCATCTTCTCTGCCTCTCCAACATTAGATGACTATTGTTGGACTATGTATGTGCACGTGCACACACACACACACACACACAGCAGTCCTGAGAAACATGCCAGGTTTGAAAGTCATCTATTACCTAAAGTTTCATCTGCTGGTTTGTTGATTTCCAATGTGGAGAGACTGAAGTAGTGATCAGAGACCAAGCCTACTAGACCATAATGAGGTCATCATGAGCACTCCTTCCTGAACAGACTAGTGCTACCTCATCAAACCAGAACATTAAAAAGTAGGTCACCCTCCCTTCCAGGCCTTACTCATATGGGATCTCCTTTTCCATGTCACCGTGCTGTGATGTAGCCAGGAGGGAGAGGGACTTGCCCAATGCTCTGCTTTCTAGATGTATAGTAACCAGTATCATGAGTCAAATCAATCTCTTTCCTTTTTAAAGTACACAGTCCATAATCACTTTGTGATAGCAACACAAAACAAACCCAGATAGAAACAGAACTGTGATACATACCCAAATGGGTCACATTCAAAAATCTGAACACTTATTTATTATCTGTTCTGGCAAAAGTGAAAAACCCTGTCTAAAAATATTTTTAAGGTGAGACTATCTCAAAACAGCAACAAAATCATAGGACCTTTGTGCCATTTCCTTATGTCAGTCATTGCAAGAAACTCAGCACTGCCTCCTGGGAAATCTACTACTTCAGACACTAATCTTTGTACAGCATTGTTAACCCTTTTGTGACCCTGGCTTCCACCATTCTTTAAGGCTTGAAATCTTTTAATTCTCTTCTTGGAATTCCCATCCAACTCATGAAGCCCTGATAAGTCCTCAATTTGCTTTCTAGAGTGTCCCTTCTGTTGTACTACCAGGTTTTGGTACCCACTGGAGGACAGTAGTCATGGCAACCCCTTTGTTTTCTTTGTCTAACAGTCTGGATATTGCTGGGGTGGGGGTGTGCTTTGCTCCCTGTTGCCCCTAGAAGCTGCTTCCCTTTCCAATTCCATGGAAAGCACTTCCTTTGGATCTCAAATAACTCAGTGATTTACCAACTCCCCTCTTTGTCATATAGCCCATCTACCTTCCCCAGGTCATTCTCTCTCTCTTTTTAAAGATGTTATCGGTGGTAAACTCTATGTCCACAAAGCATCAGTATTGGTCATATCAGAGTGAACATGAGTAATCCTATTAATTCGTCTGGATCTGTTATCTGTAGTTCTCAACTGAGTGTTATTTTTACTCCGATTATACCAAAAGATACTTGTCTTTCTGAAAATCGTCTGGTGACAGTTGTGGTTAGCAGTTTACAGAGTGTTACTGACATCTTGCTGGGAGAGGTTGGGGTGCTAGTAGGCATCCTATAGTACCCTGCACGGTTTTCCATAACAAGGGATTGTCCAGTCAGTCTGAAAAGGGCCAAGCTTGTAAAGTCTGTCCAAACACTACTCAGACTCTACCTCTGTGATGGAACTGGGTAATCTAAAACAAGAGGTGTTCGGTCTTAACTCTCAGGTATGCAGCATGCTATCTTATTTGAATATAGTCATTATAGATGTAATTAAGGTAGAGTCATGCCAGGAAACACAGCTCCCTGATCCAACATGATTTTGTCTGCATAACATAAATACCACATAAGTGGTTCAGTTCTACCTAGTTATAAGAAATCACCCCTCGAAAGCACAAGGCCATATAAAAATAAATAAATAAATAAAAGAAGCACATAGAAAACAAAATTAATACAACAGTGTTGCTCTGCCTAGTTTTCATTTTTTTGAAGTATGAGTTTCGAACTCACTATATTTCCCTTGAAGACTTTGTATTGAAGATATTTAAGAGGAGCTAACACCACAAACAGATGACATTGGCTGAAGCACTCAGAGCTTTTCCCTATTTGTGTTTGTCATAAGTTCTAAGTATTTAAGGTAATCTCGTTGACTGGATTTGTGAATTCATGTTATAAAAGGCTGAAATTAAGGGAGCCACACAAGGCTACAAGCTTTAATACAACCAACTTAACTAAAACTGACGGCTTCAAGAAGATTTTCCTCTCAGTCTTTGCATATTGCTTTGTTAGCTATTTGAGGCCCTTGAGGAAATCCATTGTTATAATAATAATGTGACGAAAGCTGGACGTTTGCAGGAATGGAACCAATCAGGTATAGAAAACATGCTGAAATATTCAAGAACAAGCAAATTATTGCATTTCGGCATTCACTTGTTGGATACATACTCTGCATAAAGCACAAGATGCTTTAAGTTCATATGAAGCATCTGAAATTTTCTGTACTTTCTGTGAAATATAGAAGCTAATCAAACAAGTATAAATTGTGCTTGGTTTCAGTCTAAGATTTCTTAGATTTAGAAATTAATTTTGCAGATTTTTTTTCTCTTCTAAAAGCTCTGTTGAAAGTTTTCTAAAAAGCAGTTTCCAGTTTGCAATTGTAATACGTTGATTGTCGGGAACAGCACAAGCTACTGTAAGTATTGTTTTCTACAAACGAAAGCTTCTATGAGACTTAAAAACAAAAAGTTCAGCTGACATCAGCTTAGGGTTAGTCCAAAAAAAAATCTTTCTGATGAAAATAATACCAGTTCCAAAAGCAGATTCTGGCAGAATGAGGTGAACTGTCCAGTAGGAGAGAAGATGGTGGTGAGTGGGGGATATTAAGAGGACCAGTCTTGGAGTGTGTAGAATAAATGAGACTCCTTGACAGAAGCCAAAATTCCATAACAGGAAAAGTATGCAGGAGGCAGCAGCTGAAAAGGATTCCCCAGTGCCTGCCTCCCACTTCCAGCAAGAAATAATTCCTCAGACACACAAAATGAAAACAAATGGCCTTCCAGACATCGTTTACCAGAAGTGGCCCTGATGGCTGAAGATGGAAAACAAACAAGGCTTTTTGTTTGTTTGTTTCGGTTTTGGTTTTTCGAGACAGGGTTTCTCTGTGTAGCTTTGCGTCTTTCCTGGAACTCGCTTTGTAGACCAGGCTGGCCTTGAACTCACAGAGATCCACCTGGCTCTGCCTTCCCAGTGCTGGGATTAAAGGTGTGCACCACCACCGCCAGGCTCCAAACAAGGTTTTTGTTGGTGTTTGCTTTCACAAAGGAGGAGCTGGCTCTGTGGCTCACGTCCTTTCCTTTCTAACCTTTTAGAAATAATAAAACTCCTATAAAAATAACAACACCAAGTTCTGACAAGTTACACATTTGTTCTGCCCCCAAACACTTCATCCCTTGGGAAGACTGAGGAACGGTCTCCATCCGATTGGCCTGTGGACACGTCTGTAATTTGTGGATTAATGACAGTTGTTGAAGGGCCAAACACACTGCGGGTGTGCCACATCTGGGCAGATGTTCCTGAATGTCTAAGAAAGCACACTGAAAAGCCATGAAAAACAAGTTAGTAAGTTCCTGCATAGTCTTTGCTGCAGTTCCTGCCTACAGGTTCCTGCTTTGAGTTGTTGCCCTGACTTCCTTGCTGATGGATTCTATCTGTTAGGATGTAATAAACCCTCTCCACCCCAGCTTGCTTTTGGCCACAGTCTTCATCACAGCAACAGAATGCAACAAGAACACACTCTACTCCATGTGTCTTGTCTGCCCCTTCTGTCAAAGCTACCTCTATTATGAAGCTGCCCAAGAAACAGTCTTCGTGCTTCTCTTGATGGGGCCCTTGTGGAACACAGACCAAAGGGATAAAAAGAGAACCATTTAGATAATTTTCCGCAGGTTTTTGGATTCCCTTGTGATGAGAGCAAAAGGCAGAGGCAGATCAGGTAGGACAGGGTTCCCAAAACAACTGTTCTGAGACAGTCTTTGCCAGAAGCCAGGAAATGGGAGAAGATAGGTATGGTCCCTCCTTTGTTATCTCCAAAATGAGCATCTCTGGCTACAGGCTATACGTGATGAGGGGATTAAAACCAAGAGGAGGCAATGGGACACCTGGCTGGGCCAAATGGGCTGACCTGTTCATTCCCCTTCCCATAGTTCACCATAGTTTCTGCCACAAATCTTTTATGAAGTCCCCTTTTTACAGTAGGCTGTATCCTATAAGACACAGATTTTACAAGGAAGTTAAAAATACTAGTTCTGGACAAGAACTATTTGATTATGGCAACAAATGGCACCCCAAAGAGCAAGTTCCAGGGAAGCCGTGACTATGTATTCTCTCGGGAGTGCAACCCAGTGAGATTTCTGGTTAGTTAATTTTTCCAGCTGGTTTGAACTTGTTCTGACCCACTGAGGCTGAAAGTTTTCCTGTGTCCTGCCTGGCCCACAGTCAGGACAAATCTCTCTCATCCACCAGTCCCGCAGCTGCTTGGACCTAAATAAACACACACAGGCTAATATTATTTTTAAACTATGGCCATAGCAGGCTTCTTGCTATCTAGTTCTTATATCTTAAATTAAATTAATGTATAAGTTGCCACGTAGCCGTGGCTTACCGGTCTGCTGGCATGTTGTTCCTTTGGTGGTGGCTGGCATCTGCTTCTCAGCCTTCCTCTTCCCAGAATTCTCCTTGTCCACTTATCCCACCTATACTTCCTGCCTGGCTACTGGCCAATCAGCATTTTATTTATCAAACAATCAGAGCAACACATTCACAGCATACAGAGCGACATCACCCATCAACCCACTTACCTACAAAACCAAATTCTACTGGGCAGGGTGGCCCATGCTTTTAATCCAAGACCCACGGAGACAGAGACAGGTAAGTCTCTGTTAGTTGAAGGCTAACCTGATCTATATAGTGAAACCCTGTTTCAAAAAAGCCAAAAACCAAACCAAAAAGAAACAAACAAAAAAAAGCACCAACGAAACAACATCTCTTGTTAAGGATTAAGTGGGTTCCCCCTTGAACTCCTGGAAGCAAGTCTAAGACAACTGAGTCTGGTTATATAGCTAATCTCATTATTTTAACTTTAATTCAGGAGTGAGAGCCTGTGGACTGGAAAAAAAAAAGACAAACAGAGTGATGGCTACATACTGAGAATGTGGCAAAACACAAAAAAACAATTCCAAGAAGGAATATAATGGTGGAATAAATTAGTAGGAAAATAGTTTGAGGTTATGAAGGTAGATAAGCATCCTGACAGGCAAACAGACAGGGAAAGAGGCCATAGGTAAATACCAAGATGACAATCTTGGCTTCTTCATCCAGAACAAAGGATGGGGTGGGGTTTACCACTCCTCCATGGGTCTGAGGATCTGGAAACTTCGCCATGCCTATGTGCATGTCAACAATACACATTCACTCAGGACCTCACTCACTCAGTGCTTCCTCTGCTCCCCACACATAGGCGTCTAAATAGAACTTCTTTGCATTAAAAAGTTAATATGTACAGCTGGGCATGGTGCATGCCTTTAATCCGAGTACTCATGCAGATATCTGAGTTCTGGGCCAATCTGGTCTATAGAGCAAGTTCCAGGGCAACCAGAACACTACAGAGAAATCCTGTCTTAAAAAACAATGAAGTTAATGGATGCATTTTTCTCCTTGCTTGAAGAGAATTTCTAAGTCTTTTTAACAGATGATGGTAGGTTTAAGTAGCCTTATTCTTAGGATACCCTTGAGGGCATGGATACAGAAGGGAGAAGTTTTATTCCAGAGGATAAATTCCTGAGCTCTTTCTGCTTGTCTGGGGTAGGCATCTATCCAGCCTGAGAGGTAGGTTTCTTTGCATTCTGAGAAGGTTATCAGCAAACATCAGAAGATATTTATAACCTTGACAAGGATAGCATTTAATTAAAATTTAATTGCCAGTTATTTCCTCAGAATGTGCCCATCCTTTGTACTGGATGAAGGAAAGGTGGCAGCTTAGCTTCACATCTCAAAGACAGTGCAGGCAGGCCCTTGTGACTTTGGGATCACCATCCTTTGTCTCAAAGGCACAATCAACTAGAACACTTAAGGTCTGTCTTTTGAGGTAGCATGAGTCATAAATCCTTTTAATAGTTTTTCCACTTTTACTTAGAACAACAGAATATTACCTTCCTCTTGAATCCCCTGGGCTTTGTGGTTAGTTTAACCTCATTGGATGGCCCATTCTCTCTCTGCTTCTGTGTAAATGGTTTTATCTTTAATTATCGAAAAGAGGCAGTCCAGCAATTTTATAATTCACCTACCATATTGTCAAAACTGCCATAGCTACTATAGGTTATAAGTATCCTAGTTATTCATGTGTTACAGAGTAGATGGGCAAGTAAGTTATGGGTTCAAGAATGTACACTAACTTTCAGGTGAGGGCAGTTCCAAAGCTGGGGCTGACCACAACTCCTTTGACTTTTGGAAAAGCCTACTGTATTTGCTACTATACAAGTTCACTCAGTAAGCATGTTGGGATGTCATAAGGCAGAGAATAAAGACCTGGTATTGGAAATAATATTTTCACATGTTGTGTCAAGAGTTCTCCAAGGTACTCAGTGGCTATTTGCAGTCACTTGAGCGGCAACATCACCAGTGAACCCATGGCAGCTTCTGCCTTTAAGGGCAAGCATTATTGGAGCTGATGGTCCATCTACCCTTGGAGAGTAGAATGTCATCTCTTACATTTTACAACTCCACTGAGAGCAGTGCGCTAGGTTCCCACAACTATGGGAAGCATCCTCCATTATATCCTGTTCTCTGTGGAGTTTCTCTGAGGCAGCAGGTACTTATGTGCCAGAGGAAACAGACTGTCCCCTGGGCTAAGGCTGTCAATTGGGCCTGTCCCTTTGCTTGTGGTTATTTCTTCTGGGCCTTTGGGATTGTCTCTATTTCATTTCTGTTCTTGAAAACCTCAAAAACCCCAAAAGTTAAGTTCCAGCTGTCCTTGTACTGCTCTTCCTAATGTGTGGAGTAGATGGCTGGATGAAATGAATATCCAGCCAAAACTAACTCTAGAAAAAGATGGACTTGAGTGCAGGGAGATGTCTTTATTTGGTCTTCTACCCAATGTGGCTTCACTAAATAAATCTGCCTTTGCCTTTTTTTTAAAATGTCACCCTAAGAAAAAATTATTAACCTTTCCCCATCAGAAATTTAATCAACTATATACTGTCTTGTAAAGTTTTGTCTTTTATGAACCTGTTTGTGACTCAGGCCTTCTGTGGTGGGTTTTACAGTCATATCTTTACTGATTTCTATTTCCATTTTGGAACAACCCTCTAATGTAGGAGTAGACTGCCATCCCAAATTCTTTTTCATCTTTAAACATCTTTACCAATAATATATTTCATATCTATAACTTATAAAGTTTTCTTTTACTTGATGGTTCTGATCTTAATTTTTGTCTCTTAATAAAATAACTGTGCTCCAGTGAATACACAAAAAGCCATATCGGAAGCACAAGCAAAGCCTGCTAACAGTCCTTGAGCTGCTTCTGTTTTCTCCCATGGTAAGAGCAGAATAGCTCATAGAGTGGGATCTGGAAGGTCCAGCCCAAAGTCTTACAAAACTAGCATATGAAAAAATAAATAAAACAAGCTGGTAAAGATGAAGACTGGAATTCCCTGCCCAGCTAAAACCAAATACAGGCTCTGACACAGAGATACCCCAGAGTGTCTGACTTATGGCTCATTATAACACAAAATTGCACACCTTTAGATAGAGATTTAAGATGCTGATAAGACATGCAGTGCATGGTTGTATACAGAACTATATGTAACTGAGAGAGCATGCTTTTAAAAAGCTGATGCGGATGCCGAAAAGGCCTTCAACAAAATCCAACACCCCTTCATGATAACAGTATTGGAGAGATAAGGAGTACAAGGAACATATCTAAACATAACAAAGGCAATTTACAACAAGCCAACAGCCAGCATCAAATTAAATGTAGAGAAAATCAAAGCAATTCCACTGAAATCAGGAACAAGACAAAGCTGTCCACTCTCTGCATATCTATTCAATTCAGTACTTGAAGTTCTAACTAGAGTAATAAGACAACAAAAGAAGATCAAAAAGATACAAATTAGAAAGGAAGATGTCAAACTTTTGTTATTTGTAGATGATATTATAGTATATATAAGTGACCCCAAAAATTCTACCAGGGAACTCCTACAGCTGATAAACACCTTCAGTAATGTGACAGGATACAATATTAACTCAAAAAAAAAAATCAGTAGCTCTCCTATATACAAATGATAAACGTGCTAAGAAAGAAATCAGAGGAACATCACCCTTTACAATAGCCACAAATAATATAAAATACCTTGAGGGCACTCTAACTAATCAAGTGAAAGACTTGTGTGACAGGAAATTTGTCTTTGAAGAAAGACATTGAAGAAGATATCAGAAAATGAAAAAATCTCCCATGTTCATGGATAGGTAGGATTAACATAATAAAAATGGCAATTTTATCAAAAGCAATCTACAGGTTCAATGCAACCCTTATCAAAAACCCCAACACAATTCTTCACAGACCTCCAAAGAACAATACCCAACTTCATATGGAAAAATAAAAAACCTAGGATAGCTAAAACAATCCTGTACAATAAAAGAACTTCTGGAGGTATCACCATTCCTGACTTCAAGCTCTACTATAGAGCTATAGTAATAAAAATGGCTTAGTATTGGCATAAAACCAGACACAGGGACCAATGGAATTAAATTGAAGACCCTGGCATTAATCCATACACTTATGCACACCTGATTTTTTACAAAGAAGCCAAAAGTGTACCATGGAAAAAAATAAAGCATCTTCAACAAATAGTGCTGGCATAACTGGATGTCAACATGTAGAAGATTGCAAATAGATCCATATCTATTGCCATGCATAAAACTCAAGTCCAAGTGGATCAAAGATGTCAACCTAAATCCAGCTACACTGAACCTGACAGGGAAAGTAAGAAGTAGCCTTGAAGGATTGGCACAGGAGACCACTTCCTAAGTATAACACCAGTAGCATAGACACTAAGAGCAACTATCAATAAATGGGACCTCCTAAAACTAAAAAGCTTCTCTAAGGCAAAGGACAGTGTAAATAAAACAAAACGACAGCCTACAGAATGGGAAAAGATCTTCATCAACCCCACATCTGAAAGAGAGCTGACCTCCAACATATATAAAGAACTCAAGAAACTAGACATCAAAATACTAGATAATCCTATTTTAAAAAATGGGATACAGATCTAAACAGAGAATTCTCAGAAGAATCTCCAATGGCCAAAAGACATTTAAGGAATTGCTCATCATTCTTAGTCATCTGGGAAATGCAAAATCAAAATGACTCTGAGATACCATCTTACACCTGTCAGAATGCACAAGATAAAAACCAGTGGGGACAGCTTATGTTGGAGAGGATGTGGAGCAAGGGGAACACTCCTCCACTGTTGGTGGGAATGCAAACTTGTACAGCCACTTTGGAAATCAGTATAGTGGTTTCTGAGAAAATTGAGAATCAATCTACCTCAAGACCCAATGATAACACTCTTGGGCATATACCCAAGAGATGCTCAATCATACCACAAGGACACTTGTTCAACTATGTTCATAGAAGCATTGCTTGTAATAGCCAGAAACTGGAAACAACCTAGATGGCCCTCAACTGAAGAATGGATTAAGAAATATGGTACATATACCCAATAGAGTATTACTCAGCTGTAAAAAAATAAAATAAAATAAAAAAATAAATAAAAAAAATGTCATCATGAAATTTACAGTCAAATGGATGAAACTACAAAATATTCTGAGTGAGGTAACCCAGATTCAGAAAGACAAACATGGTATGTACTCACTCATAAGTGGATACTAGATGTAAAACAAAAGATAACCAAACTACAACCCACAGCTCCAGAGAAACTAGGTAACAAGAAGGACCCTAAGATGGATGCATGGATTGCCCTGGGAAGGAGAAATCGATGAGATCTTTTGGGAAAACTGGGGGTGGGGGATGGTAGAGGGGCGAGAATGGGGGATGAGAATATGAGGTAGCAGGATGGTTGAGCTGAGGGAGGGACAGAGTGGGAGAGCAATAAAAGAGATATCTTGATAGAGGGAGACATTATGGGGTAAGGGAGAAATCTGGTGCTAGGGAAGTTCCCAGAAATCCACAAGGATGATCCCAGCTTAGACTACTAGCAATAGTGGAAAGGGTGCCTGAACTGGCCTACCCTGGTAATCAGATTGGTGAATACCCTAACAGTCATCATAGAGCCTTCATCCAGTAACTGATGGAAACAGATGCAGAGATCCACAGTCAAATACCAGGTCCAAGCTCCAGGAGTCCAGTCTAAGTGAGGGAGGAAGGATCATATGAGCAAGGGGGGTCAAGATCATGATGGGGAAATCTACAGAGACAACTGAACCAAGCGTGTGGGAACTCACAAACTCTAGACTGACACCTGTGGACCCTGCATGGGACAGAAGTAGGCTCTCTGCATGTAGGAGACAGTTGTGTAGCTTGGTCTGTTTGAGGGGGCCCCTGGCAGTGGGATCAGGATCTACCCCTGGTGCATGAGCTGGCTTTTTGGAGTCCATTCC
>CABHPH010141619.1:20907-48338 GCA_902168325.1 Peromyscus nudipes | reverse complement strand
GTATTACAGGTGTGGTGCACTGCATGTGCAAACAAGGAAGAGTATTATAGGTGTGGTGCACTGCATGTGCAAACAAGAAAGAGTATTACAGGTGTGGTGCACTGCATGTGCAAACAAGAAAGAGTATTACAGGTGCCAACAAATACACAAAGTCCTGACTGTCAGAATCAAGAAGATTCAGACATGAGCACAAAAAGAGAAATAGATCATAAATATATCAAAATATTGCCACCTTACTATGTAAGGATGCAGGGACATCAATAGAGAGTTAATGTAATAAGCCAAGCAAGATATTAGATGGCTTGGATTAAAGCTCTCACAGTAGAGCAAGAGAGAAAGGAATGGACTAACAATTGGGAGGCTAACTCAAGAGCACTTAGTCATCGGCCGGCCGCGGGAGTAAGAAGTGGAGTGCGAAGGTAAAAGGGTCAGAAACAGCTATTAGAGTTCTTGCTTAGGTATCGAGGTGTTAGTCTCCAAATGTGCTGAGACAGAGAATGCTAAATGAGGAGCAGCTTAAAGAAGGAAGGGAGAGAGATTGAGTTGAACTTGAAGCATGTGCACAAGGTTCTTTAAAAGGTAGATAGGTTAGTAACTGACATGTCAACATGGAGGTGAATTATCAGCAAAGATGTAACTTCAGGGCACATTAGAATGTTAGTAAGTAGATGAGATAACCCAGAAAGAAAATTAAAATAAGAGGTGTGAGATAAAGCACACCAGCAGGATGGCTAGCAGGTAAAGACTCCTACTCTCAAACCTTCTGGGCTGAGTTCAGTACCTGGGATCCAAATGATAGAGGGAGAGACTTGACTCTCATGGTTTGTCCTCTGACCTCCACATGTGTACATGTGTGAGCCCACACACATGCTCATATACAAGTAAATAAAAAATAATTCAAAATAAAGGTAACAAGCAACTAAGTTCCACATTAAAACAGCAGGTGAAGAAATCTGGAAGGAGACCTAGAGACCAGAAAAACACAGTGATTGTAAAGAATATGATTAACTCTGCATTACATTCATGCATTCTGAATGTGAAGAACTACAGCTTGTAATCTTCTGATTCAAAACAAGTCTCCTGAAAATATTTCTGTTGACCTGAACTCACTCATTCCATAGGATCCAGATCTTGCTTTGAAAATGATCTATGAACAGACACCTTAGTTTTGCAGTTACCCCTTTCTTCCCTCAGCGTAAACTAAGCAGGCAAAATTTGTGTTCAACCCAAAAGGACCTTCTGAAAATAAGAACCGGGAAGTCTATTGTTCAATATTAAAATTTTAAAATTATTCCTATGTTCCTCAGAAAAGACCAGAAATGGGGACTTATTAGCGATTCCAGCTAGTTATGAATGGAGTTATTTATGCCCTATCTTGAAAAACATAGAAGGAAAGTATTCTATTAAGTCTATTAGCTATGGGGTTTCACACAAGATTCACATTTTTTTTACCAAGTTCTACCCCACTGATTCTGTTACTGAATCATTTCTTATCTTAAAAGAACCTCCCTTGAATTCAAATTTTCTTCTAGGTATAACTATTCTCTTTTTCTGTTCATCTTCATAGCAAAATTTCTGGAAGTTCTATACAGTCACTGCACCTACTTCCTTACTTTACATTCTTTTCTGGATTAAATGATCAAGTTTCTATTTTTAACATATTATTGAGATTACTCTTAGCAATGAGTTCTATATTGCCAAATTCAACAGACAATTCTTCCTTCTCTGCTTAATATGACATACCTGTAGTATTAGATGCTAATGCTATGTTCTCCTTGACAAGAAGCCATTTTTACTCTTCATTCCTTTTTTTTTTTTTTTTTTGGTTTTTTTTCGAGACAGGGTTTCTCTGTGTAGCTTTGCGCCTTTCCTGGAACTCACTTGGTAGCCCAGGCTGGCCTCGAACTCACAGAGATCCACCTGGCTCTGCCTCCCGAGTGCTGGGATTAAAGGCGTGTGCCACCAACGCCCGGCCTTTACTCTTCATTCTTCACAACACCCTTGGAACTTCCTCTTCCCTAATGACTATTGTTTTCTTAGTGTCTTCAGTTAGCTCTTACTCCTGTCCTGTGTCTCTAGATGTCTTGAGGGTCCTGTTGTGGCTACACTGTATATTCATTTGCAGGCTCCCCCAAGGTAACATGGGTCCCATGACCACAATCATTTATACTTCCAATCTTTGACCTCACCTTCTAAAACTTCAGACTCATTTAATCATTTGTCAATTTGGCATCACAAAGATTCCTGATTGACGTTATCAAACCTGTTTCCCCCAGGTTATCTAGGAACTATCCTTGACATTCTTTGTTTCATACATACATACATACCACATACATCCAAACTATCAGTAGATTTTTACCAGTTCTACCTTCAAAACACAAGTTCATCAACATTTTCCATCTCAATATAATTCTAGTTCAGGCTACCAAAAGTCCACATCCAGAGTGTCGTAACTTCTCTCTGCACATACTGACCCTCAGTATCTATTACACAAGAGAATGACTATTATTTTCAAAAAACATAAGTAGTATGTTTCTTCCATGCTTAATCTCTATAGTGATATCCAGTTGTATGTCAAAGATGCTAAACTCTCCTGTTTTGTAAGACAAGCATGAGATGTGTTATTACGTACAAGTGAATTTTGGTTTTGCTGTTTGTTTTTCCCAAGTGGTTTATGGCAAAGATAGGATAAGCATCCTGAAAATAGCTCTTCTGACTTGAGTCTATTCATTCCAAAACACCCAAATCACACTTGACATGATCTGGGAACAGATATCTGACTTTTGCAAACCCTCTTTTCCCTTCATGAAAAGTAAGCAAATCAAACTTTGTTTTACTAAAACCAAATTTCTGCAGCTCTGATCATGGAAACCAAATGCTCCTTACACAGAACTCCCATGCCTCATCTCATTCAGCCCCTTCCTACAAAATCTCTCAATTGACTTATAAGTTGATGTTGCAGCTTTTAAGTGGCCCCAGAATTTATATGAGACAAGATAATGTAAAAATGAGTAAAAGACTAATTTAAGTCTTTGTCATAAACACAATTCCTAAACCATGTGTCTTTCTGAAGGAATAAAACACTAAAGCACAAAATAAATGGCAAGACCTTCAATTGTGTCAAATAACTCACATTCATTTTACATATATACATGTGTATATATCACGGAAGTGAAAAAGGTTGTTTGGCATCAAAATTTGATTCCCTAAACTATGTAGTACTATCATTTTGATTACATAAAAAGCTGTGATACAATTTCTCTGAAAGATTTAACTACATTAAGTCTGCTTTATTAAGACAAGTAAGTTTTATTCATATTTTAAAGTAGATATACAAATAGAAAACTCAGAATTTGAAAATACTAATGAGGAAAGTAACATTTAAGAAATGGACAAAGAAAAATGCTTAGATGGAAATACATTAAAAGAAAAAGGACATGAAAAGTAACAAATGGAAGGGGTTTCTGCATCCAGAGGGAGGAAAAATCATGCTAAAGTTCAATTTTCCAGTTCAGACACTGTGTAATTAGGTAAGCACAGTAAGAACTACTCTACAGATAACCTTCAAACTACTCTTGAAAGACTTTCATTCCACATAGAGCTCCCAGTCATACCTCAAAACTCCCCAACTGTATCACATAACATGTATACACAACTACTAGATATGTATCTCAGAGAGAAAATCAGTAGATTATAAGCTTGGTTCTCCATACCATTTATTTTTACTGTCTTATTGTGAAAAAAAACTAGAGTATTCAAAAATTACTAAGGAAATCCATACAATTCTATATTAATTTTAGCATTCCAAATCTTAGGAAAAGAGCAATCTGATATGTATTAAACTATCTTGACATGCACAAGACTAATTCATTCAATTCACTCTCTAGGATTTCTAATGTTAAAAGTAACCATACAAAATTAAAACAGAAATAGCACACTGGTCACAGGACATGGAGAAATGGAGTTAGTACTAACCAGGAAGCTTCCTCCCTGCTGGCTAGCTTTCATGGCACTACGGTGTTATGCAGGGTTGACAGTCTGGGAGCAGGGGTCATCAGCAGGCTTAGCCAGCCGTGTACCCCGTGAGCTACACTAATGATCAGCATGGCTAGGTGTGCCCATGGATGCAATAGGGGGGTTGGGAGTAACCAAGCACTTTCTAATGAGGTTCAAAGCTCACTCCACAGAAGAAAATGCATGCTTGATGCTGTACTCTAGTCAAGAACCATGGCTGGAAATGTATAGGCCCTGGAGGTGAATTTCTTGATACTATTTTGCTAAGCAGACATGGTAAGAAACTGCTCTTAGAACTCTTTGGAGGAGCTTCTTTGTGCAGAGCATGGTGGTTAACACAGAAACTTACAGCTGGTAAAAGTGCAGAGAACACATGTCTGTTGAGTGCTCAGCCACAGTGAAACACATACATCATAATCCCTACCTCAAGGCTCAGGGACCATCTCAGAAGAAGAAGCAGAAAGATTACAAGAGACTGAGATCATGGAAGACCAGAGTGAACCAGTGTCTTCTGGACAGGACAGGGCTGTAGCAGTCATACGCTCACAACTGCACAAGATCAAATGAGTGAACACTACAGTTAGGAGCAAGGATGAGCAGCTTCTGAGGTAGGGAGGTCAGTTTTCTTTCAGGTAAGATGATCACACTCCAGGGCAGGGCCCCATACCCATGAGCATACGGACAAAGCTTATTATAGTTGGTGGGGTTTTATTTTTAGTTTGGGTTTTTTTTAATAATTAAAGAAAGGATATTAAGTTGGAATTAAAATTATGAAAATTATTCATATTATTCAGCTCTTTGTACAATGTACCTTGAAAATTTGAAGTCTAGTAACTATTTTTGGTAAGTGCTTAAATATTCCTTACCCAATCACATATTTTAAGAATTATACATAGCTGTAGGAGCTATGCCCTAAGTAGATACAGAGGGAATCTTCTGTAGCTGAGGTAGAGAAAGACTGCTTATGTACAGTCACAAGAAGAAAGGCCGAGAACAAGAGCAGATGTCGCAGAATGATTGATATCAAGAACACAAATGTTTCACCATGATATTAAATCCATGTGACAAGCTGACAAACTTAGATTCCTGAATTACTGGAGAATTAAATGTATAAAATAAGAAAGTGTATCTTTAGTTAAGGTTTTGGCACTAACTCCATGCTTATAGTTACTTGTTTGCTTTACCGCTGTGAGGTAGACAGGCAGGAGCCCTGCAAGACTGCTGTTGCCCACCCCCCACACTAGACGAGGGAGGTCTACTGGTCGCCCACGTGGTGCTGTCCCTCCTGCCCTGAAGTCTGTCGACAGGCTCCCTCCCCTTGGCGTGTTCCATCACATGTGGCCATAAGAAAAGGAAGTTCTGAGGAAGTTACTGTCAGTTCATTGTTATTTACTGTTCTGTACTCAGTGGTCTCTACACTTGCCTCATCTCAGGGGGACAGCCTAACTCAGTAGTAGCCCTTATCCTTATACCTCTGGCCAAATGGCAGGACTGTTATACTGAACGCACTGGAAGAGACAATGTAAGGAAGACATGGATGAGGGACCCTACAAGTTAGTATACAGCATTAAAAATTGCCAAAAAATGCTGAGTTGGAAGCAAAAGGCCCAAAGCTCCCCATTCAGACTCATGTCCATGGCCAATACATCTTCGAAATATTTGTAAAGAATTCTCCAAACATACAAATCAGTATCAGTTAAAAGTACATGGGCTCTGAGGGAAATAACTACTAACAATAACAATCACTGTACTAAAACAGTAGTTGTGAACCTGAGGGCTGCAACCCCTTTGAGGATTGGACAACCATTTCAGAGGGGCATCTCAGATATCCTGCACATCAAATTTTCACATTAATCTTATGGTTGGGATCACCACACCATGAGGAACTGTACTACAGGGTCACAGCACAGGGAAGACTGGAACCACTGTACTAAAGGAACACAGCAATCAAAGGATTCCTAGTGGCCTACTCATGGACCAGTGCATCACTAAGCCTTCATCAGAGAAGCTGCTTCTTGCAGTTGATGGTAATTACACAGAGACCCACAACTGGACTATATGCACAGAGTGAGAGACTTTAGAGCACTTGGCCCTTTCACACCTCTCCCCTCAAGACTCAGAGATCTATATAGAGGGAAAAACAGAAAGATTATAAGAGCCAGAGTTGTGAATGACTTCAAGGAAATAATATCTTCCAGATACAACAGGGCTGATATACATATGAACTCAGAGAGACTGTGACAGTACATATAAGACCTGCACAAGTTCACACCAGACAAAATCTTAACAGAAGGGATGTGAACACAAAGTCCCAGCTCTTAGGAAGAAGCTAT
The DNA here is from genome assembly GCA_902168325.1 of Peromyscus nudipes. Taxonomy (NCBI): domain Eukaryota; kingdom Metazoa; phylum Chordata; class Mammalia; order Rodentia; family Cricetidae; genus Peromyscus; species Peromyscus nudipes. The sequence goes on along the minus strand of CABHPH010141619.1, from coordinate 41,991 downwards.
TTGCATTTTACACCTGCCGGGAAAGGAGAAACCAGTTTCCTCCACTGGAGTGACAGTGGGTCTGTCACCCACTCCAGGACAAGAACTCTGCCCAGGAGTAGCCAGCCAACACTGGACAGACTCCGTGGTTTGGTTTTGGTTTTGGTATTTTTTGTCTTCCTGGCTTTGTTTTTTTGTTTTTCCTGTTGGATGGTTTCTTTGATTTGATTTTTGGTTTTTGGTTTTGTTTTTTAAGAAGACAGAGAAAGAGAGAAAAAGCATGTAGTCAGATGGTAAGGTCTGGGAGCAGTTAGGGGTGGGGAAAGAATATGGTCAGAATGAATGAAAAACATTGTAATGGAAAAATTGAAAAACACATGAAATTTATTATAAAGATTAACTTTTATATTTTTTAAACAGGGGAGACCTGAGTATTCCAAGACATACATTAGTGTTCAAATTGAATAGTCTCAAAAAATGGCCATTTTGTATTAACATACAATTTTCTCGGCAATAGCTAAAAGAAAGAACACTGCTAGCTCCCCAAACCACCACTCCTTGGGTAACAAATGACCCATGTCAATGTCTTTCCAGCTTTCTTTCCCTCTGTCCCTCTAGAGTCACTGAGGAGTTTTCCTTAGTACTGTTAATATCAAAACTATATTTTGCAAGTGAATATTCAATGCTTTAAAAAAGTTGTTAAAATGAAATTAAAGACACTTTCAAGAAAAAAAACAGAGCCTAAGATAATCAACTGTCACTAAGGACATGGCTATCAATTATAATTGTGCATGTTTAACTGAAGACTACTTCAACAGGGAGCAGTCTTGTCAAGTTGGTCTAAAAGAAGTAGACAACGGGTTCCCTAGACTTTGAATAGTAAGGACAAAACAATAAAAAAAATAAAAAATCAGACAGTAAACAAAAAGGAAAATCTCTGTAAGACAAAAGAAAGTGATTTTGATTGAATGTCTCTATGTGGAAAGTCAACAGTAACCAACTTCAGACAGAGGAACGATCATGGAAATTATCCCAAATGCACCAACAGATATAAAAGTGAATTGAAAGAATAAAATATATGTCTGACATAGAAGTGGATCTGGAGTATGAGAAAAGAACAAACTATCAAACCATCTGATCCAGCATCTTATGGTAATTCTATGAAATCACTGAACTCAAGGCACATGTACATTAGGAAAGGATTATATCACAGAGATACACCCAGGGCTCCCCATTTTTCTGTAAGTATCTTTTGATAACTCTTCCTAAGTTATCAAGTGAGTCCCAAAACTTACAAAGCACCTGCCTCAGCTGATTACAGGTGAATATCCTGCTTGTCTCTATTATTTTAAAAGAAAAAACATATTTTCAAGGAACTAGTGGGCATCATCTAGCTACTACACCTGACAAAGCCATATTGTAAAAATGTCTGCACATTCAAGAGAAAAATAAGTAACCTGAACAGATTATATCCATTTAATTAAATACACAGTTTAAAAATTCTAGAAAAAAAAACACTTCTACATGAAGTTCTGAAGAACATTAAAGATAAAATATTATTTGGTAACTGATTTATAAGGCCAGTATCCCTCTGATGGCAAAGCCAGTGAAGTTAGAAAAAAAACATATACCAATATCTCTTATAAACATAAGATTTTTAAATTCTCCAGTAAAATACTAGCAAATCAGATAGAGAAATACACAAACAGAATATCACCCTCAAACCAAAGGATGAGTCCAGCAATGCAAGACAAGTATAGCACTTCAAAATGACAGTGTAACTCAGCAGACTGAAGGGAAAATACATTCTCATTTTAAGAGAAGCAGAAAAATATTTGTCAAAGCTTTACAGTCATTCATTATTAAACTCAGGAAACTAGTAATAGAATTTCCTCTAAAGAGTAGAGGATATTTATGAAAAATCTATAGCTAACATCAAATTTGATTGTAATATCCGCACATTTACACTAAGATTTGAAACAAAGCAAAGTCAATCACTTTTTAACCACTTCTTCTCAACGACATAATGAAGATATTTGGTGGCTGAAAAAAAGGGGGGGGATGAAGCAAAGGACCAGCAAGAGAGTGGTAAGGGAGTGAAGATGGGCAGTATGGAAAGGGGATAAATAAAAACAAAGTATCCTGACATAGTATGAGATGCCATGAAATCCATCACTTTATAGGCTGGTTTCAAAACAATAATTTAAAAAGAAGATAAGAGGTCTATATTAAAAAAAAGAATTGATTCATAAACAACAGAGTCATCTGGGAAGAAAATCAAGAAGGAAGAAGCGATAAAAGGAGGAGAGGGGAGGAGAAGGAAATACAGTGTGGTACTGTCACTACGTAGATAACCAGATGAAGAGGACTCTTAAGAGTTCAAAAGTAGGCCAATGACCATGTCATCAACACAGGTAGGTAGTATCAAAACTTGGTGATAAGTAAGTTATTTAATAGCTACTCCTTGTGAAAACAGGCTACAACATGTAAAAAATAAACTTGAATTATTCACTATTTCTACAGCAGATTCTAAATTAAGACAGGATGAAAAGATGACACTATTTGCTGAAGACACCACATACTTCAGACACAGACTTGGAAGAGTCAAGCTGGATGTTACCTGAAAACCTCCTTCCTGAATTCTGGCTTTCATAGACCCAGAAGGTGCTACACAAGATGCCAAGGGAGGAAAGCAATCCTACTCAGCTTTGCTGCTTATGAACCACACAACAATGACCAGTGTGATGACATCTTTATCCCTAAAGCTACAAGAGTAGCAATCAATGGCTGTATGATTGGACTTAAGGCCCATTCGACATGTATTAAAAGATGACTCAGGGTTAAGAATGTTTGCTGATCTTCCAGAGGACAAGAATTTGGTTCCCAGTCCCCAGATTGAGTGGCTCACAACCACCTGCAACTCCGGGTTCAAATGTTTCAATGTACTCTTCTGGCAACCATGGGCACTTGCACAAATACGTGCAACACACAAATACACAAATAAATAATAAAATAGATCTTAAAAATAAAAGAAGGAGCAGAAGCAACTGAGAAAGACATTGTGACAACAACTTCTGGCCTCCGCATGTGCAAGCACTGTTTAGTGCACCCACATACATGTGCGCACCACATTCACCAAAATCAATCAATCAATAAATAAATGACTAAGACTAAACATCACCTCATATCAACCATACTACCAGAGTCTTAAGATGAAATATTAAGTAATGAATATAAAATACAGAAATAGAAATCATAAAGCTTCAGTACTCTAGCTATGAGTAGGGTTGGAAGGATTTTTCAAAGAACTAATGAAATTTAAGTAAACATACTATATGACATATGAATCACTACCTACATATGGAGACTACAGAGAAGTAGTCATAAGGAGACATGTCTAAGCATATGAGTTCATTGATTCACTATAATCATCAAGCCTTTTAACACAGCCTTGACTGCCATTACTAAAGAAATGGTGAATAAAACAGAAACACACTAGGGACTGCATTAGTTTTCTACTGTTGTTATAGTAAATAACCACAAATACAGAGGTTAAATAACACAGTCCAGTTGTTCAGAAGGAAGTTTCAGCTAAGTGGTTTGTGGAGATTTTAGCAAAGGGTTCATATTTTGTTCACTGAACTTCTGGCAAAACTCAGTCCCTGTGACTGTAAGACCAGCACCCCCATTTGTTGGGTATAAACTGAAGACAATATCTAAGTCCTAAAGGTTACCAGGATCACTGACTCAAAGCCCCTTTCCTCCATCTTCATACAGAGGCATGGCCTCTCCTGCTTTGGGTTTCTCTTCTCATCTCTTTCTTTCAGACTTTTAAAGGAAGATTCTCCACTTTGAAATTCACAGGACTTGACTGCATCCACAAAGGTAATGGAGAATAATCAATGCCTGTAACTTTAATCACATCTGTAAAAATCTCTTCTGTAACAGAGGGACAGACATATCCACAAGATGCCATGATCAGGATGTACAGAACTCTGTACCATCTACCATAGAATGTAATGCAGAACTCTGGAGCAATAATCTAACATCCCTACATGAATAAATCTCTTTAAATGTAAGACCACTATATAATGTGCAGAGTTGGGTGCATGTGTAACATTATATAAAGATAAATTCTGAGGTGAAAAATAATCATAGTGGGGGTGCCTTATATAGATTACTCGAATACTATTATAAACTGGAAAATATGATTAACCAAACACACTGCACCTGATAACCACAATAAGATAAACTCAAAGTGGTAAAGGAGACCCTGATAACCAGGAACTTAACTATAAAATCTCACTTTCCTAATATTAAATACCATTCCATCTGTTTTTAAAATTTCTTCATTAAAAAATCTATTGAAGTTTTAACAAATGTCTATAAAGACATATTTGCCCTACTTGATTCTATCATTAAATCTGTTCATTTAATTCCCTAGTTTACATTTTTTCTAAATTATTTTTGTTCCATACATTTTTCAAATATTGATTTTTGTAAGTGCACCATTAATACTGACTTGGTAGATTATAAGTGTCTCTAGTACAGAGCATCTTCACTGACTGCATTCTCCGTGTAAGCTAGTACTAGAATTAAAATACAGGCTCAGGAAATATCACAGACTAAATCAGGGCTTCTTAAAATTTTTCCATTTTTGCCGAAGATATATGTATACTACCTAGGTACACAGGTATGTAAGATACATATAAAAAATCATTTACTAATAATAAAGCATATAGATACTTATTTTAAAATTACTCTCTAGCATATATAACTTTAATATTTGCTACAAATGAAGGCAAAATTGCATACTAATGAAATGTATTATCTACTTGTGTTTATATAAAGAATTAAATCTTGACTGAGTATTTGATACTCTAAGGCATAGAATATCCACAATGCTTTTCAGAGTTAATCAATATATTGATTTTATAATTACCAATGCTAAGAACACCACTTCAACAGAAGTATGTTGCACAAAATGGTAGAAATATTTAGGACCTTTTCAGAAATTGTTATAAAGTTTGTCCTAATGACAAGCTAAAATTCATTTAATGCTTTAAAAATAAGTAAAAGTCAAGACAGTAACTCAAACAGAAATTTTTAAAAGCAAGCATTCTAACACAATAGAATCCAAAACATAAACTCACTTGATTCTTATATGATGAGGAAAAAGTTAGGAAAACATTAAAAGTCTTTGTTTTCTATATTAAATCGTGTTTCTGTAAGAGGAGAAACTTTGTATGTACAGTAAAATCACTGCAACTCACAACAAGGCCCCGAGCCAGGGCACCTGGGCCAGTGTCCGTGGGTCAGTCTAATGTGACAGCATATGCAGCACACAGTGCACGCTGTATGTGCTGTACGTGCAGAAGCCGAGGCTATAGTGCAGTTGCACAATACCACATTTGTGACTGCTGCCAGGAAAACCTTGGAGTCATTACACATGACATTTGATTCAACTTTAGTTACCACGTGTTTATAAACCTTTTCTTGTCCACTTCTTCACAAGCCTCCATACTTGTTACCTAACCCCGAAGCAGCTGAGGACATAGTCATGGGGTAGTATTTGCTACAGTGCAGTGGCTCTGGGAACTTTCAGTAAGTCTAACAACTCTGTGGGGTTTTCTTCAGATGTCACACAGAAACCTCTAAAAAGACTCAGAAAACCATAGAATGTACTGTCCACATAGGAGTACTTTTTAAAGACATTGTATTTATGCATATGTGTGTTTTTTCAAGTGTGCATGCTGGTGCTCATGCAGGCCAAAAGAGGGAGTTGGACCCCTGGTGGTTGAGTTACAGCCTTTAGTGAACTCCCCAACATGGGTGCTGGAACCTGAACCCAAGTCCTCACAAAAGAGAAGCAAGACTTTTAACAACTGAGTCATCTCTCCAGCACCCAAGATGCTATCAAGAATGAGAATGTCAGTCCTCTTATTATTATCCTGATAGCACACCATTTACAAGCCAGGCCAACCCAAAATAAAGTACCCAAACACAGCTCTGAGAACATGGATTTTGGAAGACAGTCAATCAAATCCATTAAAGCAATGCTACAATGTGACAAACTCAAACATGAAGGCCTAAGAATCTCCGTAAAATTATGCTAATGCCCCATCAATGGTGCACGTTTCAAAGGAAGGGTACTGGGTACCAATCTTACAAGGACCGTTAAGGACTTTAATACATGCCAGTAGTAGTAGTAGTAGCAGCGGCGGCAGTGGTGGCGCACGCCTTTAATCCCAGCACTCGGGAGGCCAAGCCAGACGGATTTCTGTGAGTTCGAGGCCAGCCTGGTCTACAAAGTGAGGTCGAGGACAGGCACCAAAACTACACAGAGAAACCCTGTCTCAAAAAAACAAATAATAATAATAATAATAATAATAATAATAATAATAATAATATAATAATAACTTTAATACACATTAACACATACTTAGGTGTGTTGACCAGTATTTTTAAGGACATTATGCAAAATAAAGCTAAGAGAAAATCATTGTAGTCTTTGAATAAATTCAATTTTGGTAAGTAGAAGATAATTTGATGCATAAAAAGTATGGAAAAGTCAAACCTGATGATGTATGACAGTAACCCCAGCATTCTTAAGGCAAAGTCAGGAGAAATGCAAATACAAGGTCAGTATGGGATGCACAACAAGACCTTGTCTCAAAAACAATAAACAAATAATAAAAATAATAATAAACAAAGAGTGTGCTAAAAATACTTGGAAATCCATTCATTTTTTTCAGTGATACAATTTATTTCAATTCATTCTATTGCAACTGATGGTCAGTAAGTGTCTACTATTTCTAAAATCTCAATATATTAACACAAATGTATGAAGGAGACTGTGTCCTTAAATAGTTCAACGTTCAGCAAAACAGTATAACAGGAGTTTGGCAAGTGTACTGAAGTAAGATGTATTAAATACATTAGTAAAAGTAGCTCCCTGCAAGGCTCAGCGACCAGTCGAAAAGACCAGAGGTAGTGCATGTCACTAATGCATGAACTAACTGCAGCTGTGACAGCATGCCTAAGTCCTGCACAAGATGAAGCCAAGCAAAAACCCCAGCATGAACAGGAGAGGGACTCATGAAGTCCCAGCCCAGTTATGGAGCTATTGGATGACGGCTGCCAGGAGAGAGTCGGTTTTCTCCAGAAATGTGGCCCCTGAGATCTTCCCACGTCCCAGTAGATGGTGTAAATCATGAACATCGAGGCAGCCCTAAGTAGACTCCCTTTTATTTTTATTTTTTCAAAGAACACAGGAAGTTGGGAGGGAAAATGGTGGGGGAATAAGAGAGGAGTATAAGATTAAAACATGGGGGTAGATTTGATCAAAACATTATAGGCATGTAAGGAACTCTCACACAATAAGGAATAAATTAATTAAAAAGTATCCTTTATAAGCAAAAAGTATAATTCCTGTTGGATACAGGCAGCTTTTGTTTAAGTAGGAACATTTGAACTGGGCTTTAAATTAAAAAAAAAAAAAAAAAAAACCAATATTTAGAAAGACACATCAAAGCACATCCTCACTTAATCTTGGCACTGCCTGGAGTGACCTCCCAGCAGACACAGCCTTACAGGCTTACTTTGTAACTTCTTCCAAGTGTTAAGTGAGTTTGTTAAGTAAGGTCTTTTCCAGCTTTCTATTTAAAATGATTAACTTCTCCCATACCTAAAGATTCCGTTTTCTACTTCCCTTATCTAAATCCCTCTCCAGAGCTGTCCAGGCCCTGAGAAGCACACCACTATGGCTGGAGCACTCATAATTCAGTAAAGGGTGCCACCTAGAGTTCTGTGCAGGCAGATGCACAGGCCCATGGTTCCCAGGATACTACATGTCTTCCCAACCAAAATAAGCAATCTCAGTGAGAAATTTTGTCTATTTAAAAGCTAAGGATTAAAACTTTAAGTACATACAAGTCATACGAGTTACACCAAATGAATTCTGTATTTATATTTAGGCATTTGTGTGTGCTTGTATGTGTGTATAACAACAACTAAGGAAAAAGAGGTCATTATTTGGAGAGGGAGTACTTGAGGGGATGCATGTGGGAGGGACCAGAAGGAGGAAAAGAAAGGGGAGAAATTATGCAATTATATTTCAATTAAAGTATTTTTAAATTGAAGTATAAATTGGGAAGCATCGAAAATGACCTTGTCCTAGCTTTACTTAAATAGCATGAGTCTAGAAACAAAGTACAATGCACAAATTCACTGAAAAGCAAGAGTCTGGGAAGGAATAAGATAAGCTGATGCCCAAACAAACCCAGTGACAGTATCTATTGAAAATGAAGGGTTGGATACAAAAGGGATTTCTGAAATTGAATTGACCAAAATCACAAACAAATGTAATATGAAAGTCAACAAGGAAAAGATAAGAATGAGATTTCAGTATGTACACTTAGGGTGAAAATAATTGACAGTACTATCTGCCTGGTCAGGGAATGACAGGAAACCAGTACTTGGGGAGGGACTGAACACTTGATACTGAAGAGTTTAATACTGCAGTATTTGTGAAATTAAAAGCAATTATAAAACTTGCATTTGTAAATACAAATCCAGTACATGAAAATCTCAGAACTAGAGGCACATATGTAGGGTTAAGTACCAGTTTTGAATATAAAAATTCAGTGGTCTTGTTTTTCACAGTGTTGGGTGTAAATGTAATCCATTTTCTAGTCTAAACGTTATAAATCATCTTTGCAGTGAGTTTGGCTAAAACAGCTGAGTTGTGAATCATTTTTCAGGGTACACTTCTGCCATCTGGTGGCAAATATGATAAATACAGGTTTATTGACTCAAAAAACTACAGTCTATAAATATATTTAGAGGGAAAGGCTCTCTCATCCTTCAATTCTATTTTAATTGCTGTCTTTCTTTTATCTGAATACTAACACATTCAAACTACATGACTGGCAAAATATTACCAGTGAAAACATAATGTTCCCAATTCCTTAGGCCCTTCCTAGTTAACTCATTACATCCTCCAATATGCATTTGATGAAAATTAGTTAAGTATCTATGAACTTAAATATATTACCAAAGCTTATGCTGCCAAGTTTTATTCCTTTCAATATCTAATCGCTCAGATTGATTTTTTAAGAACTAGATATTATGTGTGTACAGACTGATTAATGGAACAGAACTGAATGTTATAAATATAACCTAGGATATAATTCAGTGTTATAAATATGATATCTCAAGCCAAGAGAAGGAAATAATTATCACTCAATGAAAAGTATAACAGTGGGACAATCATGTTTTAAAGGGCTGGATCTGTACCTACTGCAACAATGTTAGAAATTTCAAATAAGTCACTATTTTATAATTTAATGATATCATTGTATTTAGAAGAAATCTTGAGAATATTTTTTAATTTTGGTAAAGAGGGTTTTTTAATTATCTTAATAAAGTGTCTAACTGAAAACCACCCAAAGAATAAACATAAATAGCCAACAAGCAGAGGGAAAAATGTTCAACGTCAGAGAACTACAAGCAAGACCAATTTACATTCACTGAGATAACTGTAAAGAGAATTGAAGACATTAGTCCTCAAAGAAAGTGTTCATAGCAGCACCACTCATAGTAGGAAAAAAGAGGATCATGACAACCTAAACATCTGCAAAGCCTTTCAGTTGAAGAATATGGTATGCCCATACAATAATCCCTATTTGGCTGTAAGAATGAAGGAATTACTGGATTTGGCTATATAACAAATAAACTCCAGAAAACAGTAAGCTAACTTACACAGTCAGAAATAAAAAGCCACATATTTCAAGATTCTATTTTACAAAATGCTCATAAGAGACAAAAACACAAACATGAAACAGATTAATGATCGCTAGAGGGGTGAGGGAAGAAGAGAATAGGGAACAATAGCTAATTACTTTGGGGTTTATTTTTGAGGCTACTGAAATACTCTCAAATTAGACAATGGTAATGGTTGTATGAACTCAAAGATACGTTAAAAATCACTGAGTTGTATATTTTTTAAAAGATTAATTTTATACCAAGTGAATTATATCTCCATTTCCCAAGAAAAAAATGAAGAGGCATGAAAGAAAAAATTATATCCAATTATGACATGTAAGGATTAGGAAAAGAATAGTATGAACAAAATCAAACGCTAATAACAACTGGGGATGGGGACAATCGGCAATCTAAGCCTTGAACACTGTCGCCTACCAGAGTAGAGGTCAGTCATCTGCTGTCATCCTTCCTTCCTCTCGAGTGTGGGGAGGGACTATGAATATGACATCACGCCCATGATTAGGTCACGTTATATGACAAAGGGGGGTAATTTTGCAGATGTGATGCCCCCTAAGACTACTCTAAGGCAAACAAGAGAGACTGTCCCAGGTAAGTTAGTCGATGATGTTAGCCCGAGATGTCCAGCAGCACATACTCTCTCCTGTGCCAGGCTGTGTGGTGCTGGCACGGCTGGGGACAGCGTCTCTGATGGCTGACAACCTGTCACATAACTGCAAGACAATGACTTCTGTTGACAGCACAGTGGAAGAGAACCTTGAGCATCAGATGAGACTACAACCCTTGTCAAAATCTGAGTTCAGCCTGGTGACATCCTACGCAGAGGGCCTAGTTAACCTACACCTTGGATCTGACCCACACAAACTGCAAGATAATGAATTTAAGTTGTCTGGGGCCACTAAATTTGTATCATTTGTTACACAGAATAAAAACCAAACATAATCTATCCTACAAAAGGTTCTTTTCCACAATATAAGTAGAGATTATTAAAAACACATTGTATTAAATATCGACAATCAAATAGAAAAAAGATAACAATTCATAAGAAATTTAAAATATTCTTAATACATATAGTAATGTTCAACTTTACTCAATAATGATAGAAAAATTACTCAAGTATATAATGCTATCTCATTTTTAACAGATAGATTGGTAAAGATCAAAAGTTCTATTACATTTTATTGGCTAAATAATTATGAAGTAAGAATCCTAGTAAATGTTGGCAAAAAAAAAAAGTCTGGTACATCCTTTATACAGGACAAATTGGCAATGCCTATGATATTTTTCAACTATACTTATGTATTCTTTTAACTGAATGATTGTAATTATGGGATGTAGCATGAATCTTAAAAGTCTTAACGAGTTCTTATTAATAAAATCAAACCTCAGCCAGGTATTGGGGTGAACACTGGAAGGTTAGAGAGACAGAATAAGCCACAGCTATCTCACCTCGCTGAATCCTCAGCTGGTCTTGTTTCCTCAGACTGGATGCCCCGAGCCCTCATCCAGAATGGGTCTCAGCTGAACTGCTGCTAGAAGCCTGAAAGCTTAACCAGCCACATGCTTCTCCAGGCCAAAGGCTTCTCCAGGCCAAAGGCCTCTAGTTTCTGGTCCTCACGCCTTATATACCTTTCTGCTTTCTACCAACACTCCCTGGGATTGAAGGTGTGGCTTTCCGGGATTAAAGGTGTGTATCACCGTGCCTGGCCGTTTCCAATGTGGCCTTGAACTCACAGAGATCTAGAGGGATTTCTGTCTCTGGAATGCTAGGATTAAAGGTGTATGCTACCACTGCCTAACCTCTATGTTTAATATTGTGGCTGTCCTGTTCTCTGACCCCACATAAGTTTATTAGCATACACAATATTTTGGGGAACACAATACCCCCACAATGGGAATTTTAGTTTATCCTAAATCTAACGCCTGAAAAATTAAGTATACATTTTGTTTGCCTGTATGTCCATAAATCATGAAGGCCAGAAGAGGGCATAGTATCCTCTGGAACTGGTCCAAACTAGGTCTTCTGGAAGAACAGCAAGTGCTCTTAACTGCTGAGCCATCTCTCTAGTCCCCATTATAATAGTTTTATCAAAGTTATATCAACAGCAATAATACTAAGTCATTTTGAAAGCAATAACTTAATTCTCACTAATAAAATACTTTAATATTGTTTAGGCCTACACACAAAAAATATTTATTTTTATTATATTTTTTGTTTTTATGTTTTGTATGTTATTTCAATTTTTAGCCAACCTATGAAGAAATAAACAAACTTTTTACAATGTCAAAATTGGAGTAAGCTTAATAGCGGGTAAGCAAGACCTACACAAAATTGTAAGGTGTGAGTGAGTTAGGCAGCTGTCCCCTTCTCTGTCTGAAATACAAACACCCTTTTGAGGTGGAACAGTTTTTATGGTCCACTGGCAAGATCAATTAGGACATGTAATTTTCAAACCCCAATGCACATAGCCTATCCTAAAATACTATTATATATGTCCACTAAGGAATCCAGTGCTGTTTTCAAACAGCAGACTTTATATGTATGATGTATTTCAACGCTAATAACATGTCCACCCAGGACTATGTGTTTGTTATCTTGGACTCAAGGAGTGCCAGTACCAACTTCCAAACAAGGTGCTAGGAATCCAGTGTAAACAAAACACACATGACTTTTACACCGTTAGATTTGTTTATTTTGGTTAATTCTTCCCTTGCTTTATAGAAGAAAATTTCAGTATTTTGGTATTGAAACCCATTCACTTTAAAAAAAAACTTTAATTTCACTACTTATAGGACAGTGGAGGCATAAATACTTATAGTTCAGTATTTGCGTGCACAAAGAAAAAAAATATTGGGATTGAAGTCAATTTTAAAGACCATGACAGGATAAGGATAATACAATATATAGTAAACCCATTATTTTGGTAAATTGATATCCAGTACTGAAAATGAGGAGAAAAACAGCAAGCATTTCCATCCTTGAGAAAAGTCATGCTTCACAGAGTAAGGTGTAAAATGTATCTTCTCCATCTGTATTACTTTAACTTTAGAGGCTTTCTGGAAACTTGGGCACCTCATCCCAACATTAGGGGCTTTCTTTAAAGAATTCCTTTTTGTTATTGTTGTTTTAAAGTCAATGCTGTTGTTTTTCACCATATGGTGTACTTTTTTAATGTAAATTCAGTGGCTATGAGCCCTCTAGTGGCCAGCAAATGCTGACAAAATTTTATGCAAGTTACCTCGTTATCAATAATATGTTTTTAGGACCTAATTGATAAAATACTTATTTTAAGACATTTTTGTTATTGAACAAAAATATATAAACAGTGAAACTTCATACTCTACATTGACAAAAACGCTGTACAAAGAGCACAGGTTATTTTCTCTCTATTTCCTGCACACACTCACACACACTTAACCTACGGTGTCCAAAGTCTCCCCAAAACCTTGTTCCTGCAGCACACTGGAGACAGTCAGGGCTAACCTGCAGGTGGAGCGGCAATGTCCCACACATGGAGTGCCACCAGACACTTTCCTATCCACAGTGCTGTATCTAACGCTCCAACCTATCCTGAAAAAGAAAATGGTCACTGTCTTAAAAGTAGGGGGAAAGATGCATTATTGCCAGTTACACATTAGTTGAGAACTGTGTTCACTGCACATATAGCCTACTTAGGATGAAATCATAGCAGGAACTGTATGTGGAGACTTTTCATGCTCATATCAGTTCATTTTAATTCAATCCTTAATAAAATAGTCAAAATACAGAATAAATACTAACCTATGCAGGATGCCAGAGTAACCTAAGAAAGCCCTGGCACATGTTTCAATTATCTTCTGAGGTCAGTTAAGTGAAGGAAATTTGAAAATAATTTAATTCTATTGAGCATAGAAGTCCGATATGTATATGTGTGTGGTTGTGTAATTTGTATATGTATGTGTATACACACACACACACACACACACACACACACACACACACAAACACACAAATAGCATTTAAAATATTTAAATTAGGGGCTGGGGAGGTAGAGGGCCAACCACACAAGCAGCTTACTTTAGATCTCCATCACTCAAGTGAAAAAGCCAGGTGTGGTCTGTAACTGAGAGGGCAGAGACAGGTAGATCCCCAAAGCTCACTGGCCAGCCTGGGCCATCAGGAAACACCAGGTTGAGTCTCGGAAAGTAAGGCCAAGAGTACCTGAAGAAGACACCTGACTTCTAATCTCAATCTCCACACGTAAGAGAGATCTAAGTTTGTTGTTCTAAAAGAACAAACTGACTGCTATTTGGTAAAATGATTATTATAACTTATTAGACATCATTTTTTTTACTTTTTGAAATTAAAATATAATTTCATCATTTCCCCCTTCCTTTCCTCAAACCCTTCCCAGGAGGCCCCTTGCTCTCTCTCAAACTCATGGCCTCTATTTTCTTAACTGTTGTTACATATAAATGCATGTGTATGTATGTAGGCATAAATATATATTGTATATACATACGTATAACCTAAATATAAATACAACCTGCTCAGTCCATATAAAGTTACTTACGTATATGATTTCAGGGTTGACCACTTGGTATTAGATAACCACTTTGAAGGCTGATCCCTTAGAAAGACTTAGTCCTGCGCTCAGCATTCCTTCGTCGCCATAGTTCTTTGACTAGGGTTGAGGCTCCATGAGATTTCCTCCTTTCCTGTCAGCTTGTCTACTGGTGTCATCCTTGTACAGATCTTGTTTAGGCAGCCATGCTGATGAGACATCATGAGTATAGAAACACTGGAGTGGTGGCTTGTTTGAGCCATGCCCGGAAGCACCATGCCTAGTGAGGTAGCAGGTAGCTGTTACGCCTGCCTTGACCTTGACCTGGAGGTTCATGCCCCTGGGGCATGGCCTCTGGGAGACCCTTAAGACCTGGGATGAATGTACACACTCTCTCTTCACTACCTCATGGTTTGGGATGCTGGAATGGCAGAGCTTGCCAGAGAACAGCATTGGACCGTGCCTCACCCTTCCAAGATCCTGCGACAAATTCCTTTATTCTGTCTTGTGAGTTAACCCCCCCCCACACACACACACACACACTCACACTCACACTCACATTCTCTGGCATTTCTAGGACAAGAAATTTCACAGCAAACTCCCTGGTCCTTGGGCTCCTACCACCTTCCCATCCCTCTTCTGATATGATCCCTGAGCCTTAAATGCAGGAGTTGTGTCGTAAGCATGTCGATATATATCATTTTTTAAAAAATACTGTTTGTCTTTCAGAATTCATATCACATTCTTCAATATAAACAAGTCATATAGCATTGGCTATCTCAGAGCATGCCATTTATCTTCAAGTATACTGACAGATAATTCTGTCAATAAATGACTAAGTATAGGCAGTAAGGACATCAGTAACATTAAGGACAGTATTTCACCTTTCACTTATTTACCATATGAACTATGAATGAGTTCAATTCACCAAAACTAGTACCAGACACATAGCCAACATCACTGTTGTTATGGTTAAGCCCAATTATCAATTTGATGAGATGTAGAATTACTTAGGAGACAGGACTCTACACATGCCTCTTGGACATTATCATGATTAGGTTGAGGTGGGAAGTCCTGTCGACTGTGGGTGGCACCATTTCCCTAGGATGATTCCCTAAACATTACAAAAGTGAGAACACTGGGCACAGAGCTTCATAGTCCTTTGCGTCTTGACTGTAGGTGTGACGTGCTCAGATGCCACAGATCAGGACGGTACCTGCAACCATGGTGGCTACAACCTCAAACTGTAAGCTGAAATAAACACTTTCTCCCTGAGTTGCTTTTGTCAAGGATTTTTATCACAGCAACAGAAAAATAAACTAAGACAACTGCTTTTTATTTCTTTAGATAATCTAGAAGGCAAAGGAAGAGATATCCAGGGATAAAGTTTATGAGGCACATTTGCTTCCAAGATGTTAAGATTCATTTTTCTCTTCAGGCAATTATCAGTTTTATCTCTTATACTTCAATATATTTCTTAACCATACTTTGATTTCCTCTAAAACATATCTTTCCTTGTCTAGAGACGTACTTCAGTAGCAGAGCACTTCTCTAGCAATGCAGCAGTGCAAAAAAAAAAAAAAGGTATGGAAAAAATGCGTATCTTTTTATCTGATATCTGTCATGTTCACACTATTTCTTACTATTTCTACATTATTTTTGATAGCCATTTTAAATAAGATTCATGAGCATTATGCCACAGTTTCTTCAGAGAGTTTATGAAAATGAAATACATATGCCTTAAACCATATATATTCCATGTGGTAAATTTTAAATGCAACTAGTTTGCTCTTGGCACACTGTCAGTACTTAATAAATGCATACATCTCCAAATGTTAAAAGTACTATGTTGAAAGTTTGATTATGAAAAAATTACTTTTTATTCAATTTTATATTATGTCTTAAACATTTTGGTGCCAAATGAAATTTCAGTGAAATCAGCAAGATGAAATGTAGAAAACAGGAGGTGAAAAAAAATGGCACTAAAATCCTCAGAGGTTCTCTCTCCAGATCAAGTATTCCTCAATTTGAACAGCAAGTCACACACCAAACTATCTTCCTAGGAGCTACCAAAGGCAGATGTCTTAGTCACTGTTCTACTTCTGTGAAGAGACAACATGACGGCAACTCATAAAAGAAAGCATTTCACTGTGGATTGCATACAGTTTAAGAGGTTCAGTCCATTATCAGCATGGCAGGGAGCATGATGGTAAAAGGGAGATTTGGTGCTGGAGAAGTAGCTGAGAGTTCTACATCTTGAGCTGCAGGCAGCAGGAAGAGAGAGGAGACACTGGATCTAGCAGCATGAGCATTGGAAACCTCAAAGCCCACCCCCAGTGACACACTTCCTCTAACAAAGACACACCCACTCCAATAAGGCCACACCTCTATTCCTTCTCAGGTAGTGCTACTCCCTGATGACCAAGTATTGAAATATATGAACTATGGGGACCATTCTTATTCAAAATCACCACAGCAGGTAACAGACCATGGCGCTTAGTAAAAATAAAAGATGCATCTCTGCAGAAGGCAAGTAAAAGTTACCCACATAACTCCTCCCAGACTCCAAGCACTGCAGCACAGCTTGGAAAGAGCAGCCATAAAGGAGAAATAAGAAATAAAGGCCAGATCTTAGGTTGGAAAGTCTGCACCAAGACTGCCACAATGTAGCCCAGTACCAGGCACAGCCCCATAATCCATGCCCTGAAGTTAGTTCTTAACCACTGAGCCTTTGGAATCATACCTGCCAGCTGAACATTGCTCCAACCCTGGCTAGCACATATGGAACCAAACTCCATCCACTGAAATACCAGGCAGGAAGCACAAGGCATATTTCTGGTACTCAGTAAGAGGCTGGCAATACCTAACTTTCCCAAACCCTAAAGCCCCTATCACCAGGCCAGTACCCAAAAATGAAGTCCCTATAGCACCTTTAATGACAGAGAAAGGCCCTAAGCCCAGCCCAACAGATTCTATTCCAACCACCATCCTCTGTGGCTGCTATGATCTTGGGCTAGGATGGGCCTTGGTCCAACCTCAGTGCTGCTGGTCTTAACAGTTTTGCATTGGGGATATGATACAGCCTTGTTGTATTAGGGCCCACTCCATTCTTTACATAAGTTCAATTAGCAAAGCACAGAAAAATAACTGCCTAGAGGAGGAAAATGGAAGAGAGCATTAACTCCTGACACAGGATGCTGAAGTGTATCCCTTCAAAGCAGTGCTGCCCAGAGTCAGGCAGCATTCCACTCACAAGGTCAGTAACTGTAGACAGGATCTCTGTGACTACCCTAGATCCAGAAAGAGGCTTAGAGGAACATCTTTTCAGGTGTTCCTCCATTCCTACTAAAATTACCAACTGTTGACTTGGAAGAAAACTGGACTTGAATCACTCTCCAGTACTGACACTGTATCAGTGTTCAGAACAATGAATCCTATGGTCACCAAGTCTGACACTAGCAGATTGAACTTGAGTCTTATTGATGAAAATGTCCACTATTCAAGAGATACCTGACAAAACCATCAGACGCTATGGGGATATTTTTTTTGTGTGTGCTCTAACAAATAAAGCTTTCCTGGAGATCAGAGTGAACAAAGACCAAAATTAAAAATACGAATAAATGACATTGTCATTGAAAGTCTTGCAGACACAGGTGCAGATGTAACAATAATTGCACCAGAACCTTACCTTCCAAATTGGCCTCTTAAAGAGGTAAATGTTCAGCTTTTAGGGACTGGAACATTATCTCAGGTAAAGCAGCATGAGATGGGTCGAATGTATAGGGCCAGAAGAACAGAGAGGAAAATTAAAGCTATATGTGATTAACATAGCAATGAATTTATGGGGACATGATTTGTTACAGCAAAATGGAATACTCAGATTAACACTCCTCCAATCTCAGAAACAAACCATAAATTAACATATGTTTCTGGGGCAAATATCAGAAGGTATTATAAAGAACAGTCATTGACCATTCAGGTCATACAAGAAGAGAGCACAACAGGTGCTGATCTTTCAAAGTCACCAACAGCTCTACCTTTAAAATGGTTGATGGACAAAGCTGTATGGGTTGACCAATGGCCTTTAACATCAGAGAAACTGCAGGCCTTAGAACAGCTGATACAGGAGCATATCAGTTTAAAAGACTGTTTCTTCACTGTACCTTTACAAGAAAAAGACAGAGAAAAATTTGCCTTCATGGTACCTACTTATAATAATTCTCAGCCTGTTAAGAGATATCAATGGAAGGTTCTCCCACAGAGAATGTTAAATAGCCCAACCCTGTGCCAATATATTGTAAGTCAGCTGTTAGAAATGATATAAAAGCAATTTCCTCAATCTATAGTATACCGTTACAAGGACAATATTTTATTAGCTGACTCAAATTTAGATACTTTAGAAAGAAGGTTTGAAGAAGTAAAGAAAATTTGGCCTTGTTAGAGATTACAAATTGCTCCTGAAAAAATATAAAGAGGAGATTCTATTAATTATTAAGGATGTAAAATAGGTGTACAAAAAAATTAGACCACAAAAGGTACAAATTAGGAGAGATGAATTGAGGACTCTTAGTGACTTCCAACGATTGTTAGAAGACATTTCCTATCTATGGCTGATTTTGCAATCACACATTTGCTAGAAGTTATGGCCATCATGGGTATACCTGTACAAATTAAAACTGACAATGCTCTAGCATATGTCTCTATTAAAATGAAACAGTTTTTTTGCTTATTACAATATAAAACATATTATAGGTTTACCACATAATCCTACAGGGCAAGCAGTCATAGAAAGATCAAATCGAACTCTAAAGAAAATGCTAAATAAACAGAAAGGGGTAACAAAAACCCCCAGAAAGATTGCATAATGCTAATTAACTTTAAGTTTTCTAAATGCTCATGAGAAAGGAATGAAAGCTGTGGAGAGACACTGGATAATAGAAAAAACTATGGAATTATATCAGCTTGTGTACTTAAAAGATGTGTTGACCTAAGAATGAAAACCAGGACATGTGTTACATTGCAGAAGAGGTTTTGCTTTTGTTTGGAGAAGATAAGCTACAGATACCATCAAAATTGATAAAGGTTCAATTTGAGCAAGAGAGATCTCTTAATTAGAAGAGATGATAGTTCATCAAACAATGTGGCTGGTCAATATAAACTAACTTTAAGACTAATGAATGTTTTTCATTTGATCAGATATAATTTGCCAAAAGAGAAACTTCCCAAAATTAGGGTTGGAGAAGGGTTTTGTTTTTGTCTTTTCAGGAGAATGAAGGCATCCAGCTAAGTAATCTGATGGCCACTGGACAAATGAGACACCTGAAGAAAAAGGATGAATCATCCAGAAAAAAAAATGTCCCAAGACAAAGAGTAAATTAGCTGATTGGTATATCACATCTCCAACAGGATAAAATTTCATAAATCTTCCTAAATGTTTGTTTCTGCTGTTCTCTACAGACACATAATACAAATGGCTTTTTTGTAGTCCCAGTCCAATAAAAAATAAAGCTGGCTGTGGAGTTGGAGTGTGGCTCTCTCCTTCTCTAAACCCAAGCATACTTGTTAAGAGGAAAATCCAAAATCTCTGTATCATGTCAGAAGAGCCACCTGATATGGGACAGAAGAAAAACCAAAATTAAAAGACTATTCTATTGCTACTAATCTTACAATCCTTTGGTTTTATTTTGACTCTTTAACACTTTTCTTAAGGTAAATATTATCTCAATATTTCTAAGACATACATATATATGTATATATATATATATACACACACACACACACACACACACATATTAAACTTTTTGTCATGGTATTAATGGTCATATAGAGTACTAACTAATTCTAGAAAAAGGCTTCATCTAGCTTCCTATACACGATTTCAGGTTTGAGTCTCTATCAGGTAACTAGGAATTAAGTTTTTGTACTCTGGATGTACATAACAAATATTGATCCTTTAAGCCGGGCGTTGGTGGCGCACGCCTTTAATCCCAGCACTTGGGAGGCAGAGGCAGGCGGATCTCTGTGAGTTCGAGGCCAGCCTGGGCTACCAAGTGAGCTCCAGGAAAGGCGCAAAGCTACACAGAGAAACCCTGTCTCGAAAAACCAAAAAAAAAAAAAAAAATTGATCCTTTAATCTCTTTGAGATCTGCTGCATATGACATTTAAAATGTTTAAGTTTTCTGCAATAAACCATGACAATGCCTAACAGCAACCTTTGAAGTCTCCAAAAGACGGATGGGGTCTCACAACGACGATTCCACATGGACTATCATAACATCCCTAAATGACAAACACAATCCAAAGATCAGTTTTGGACTACAAAATGCTCAGGACAATTTTAAGGTGGCTAGTTAAGATGATGCAGCCTCACAGACTACTCCAGCAAGGACTTGAGACCATCCCTGCACCTTCCCATTACACAGAGACTAGATAACAAATGATACAGCTACCTCTCCCAGGACTTGACAATTAACCCATTTTTTTTCTTTTCAGGATTCCCTAAAGATGCCATTGCCCCAGGTAGCAGGAACTAATTTTAAGAACATGCCCCCCCATTCTCAATAGGGGGGTTGGGTGGGTTTTGGTCATTCATTGGGTCATGGATATTTGTTATTGTTTAGGGTGGTTGGTTACAAGTTGTTATTGGTAATAATTTTTTTTTTTTGGTTTTTTCAAGACAGGGTTTCTCTGTGTAGCTTTGTGCCTTTCCTGGAACTCACTTGGTAGCCCAGGCTGGCCTCGAACTCACAGAGATCCGCCTGCCTCTGCCTCCCGAGTG
>CABHPH010141619.1:0-20807 GCA_902168325.1 Peromyscus nudipes | reverse complement strand
TTTGGTAGCCCAGGCTGGCCTCGAACTCACAGAGATCCGCCTGCCTCTGCCTCCCGAGTGCTGGGATTAAAGGCGTGCGCCACCACCACCCGGCCAATAATTTTTTTTTTTTAAACTGAACAAAGGAGATTAGATTCAGGATTCTTGAAAAGAAAAGAAAGAAAAAAATGGGGATATAGATATGATAGGATAAAAGGGTAGATTATTGAATCTACTTTTAAAAAGCAACTACTTGTTTCAAATATTTTACATTAATATGGATCTTTGTATATTGATACAAAGTTGAGATTATTTTTGTTAGAACATACTGTATTTACATTTCTAATCTTGTTCAAGGTACTATACCTATACAACTCATTTAACAAGGTAACGCAAATTTCTAGTCCTTGAAAGTTATTATTGCCAACTATTTAAGATAATAAGGAAATGCAGGTTAGTAATTAGTCACCTATTACAATTGACCTACAAGGTCAAACATCAAACAGAGATATATTTTAGATAGACAGGTCATCTTCAAACACTTCAGAGACCTACAGAATATGGCACTTAAGATGTTTTAATAACATAGGTTCTTATTTTTATGACAATGAAACATGTCTGTTCTTGACAGTACTAATCTACTTCAGAGAAGATGATGGGCATCAAAGAAACTCAATATGGAGTTTACTTTCTTTGTGGCAAAAGTTAGCCACTGGGCAAGAAAATGCCCTGGCCCCTACTGCTGACAATACGCTGTCCAAATGGGGCAAGCAGGACACAAAAGAAAAGACTGATGAACTTTGCCAAGACAAGATAGGACAGTCCTTCAGAAAACCCTGCTTCACAGATGAGTCTGTCAGATACATTAGGCCTGTAGGCTGAAGATGTTGCAGAGGAAACTTGGGTGACTGTCCATGCAGCCTGCTATTTCTGTCATTTCTTATACTTTTTGGAACTCCTTTGTTTGCACTTTCTGCTTATTCAGGTAATATTATTTCCTTCTCAGGTCTCTGGTAGAGTTGAAGACTTTGTAGTTGTAGTTACAGTTTTCCTTGTTACCAGATTCAGTAAAGAAATTGACTAAAGAGGTGTAAAGTGTATAAGGTTGAGAAACATTAAAAGATAATTTTGGTGAGGCAAGTTAGAATAGAAAGTGAATTAGGTACAACCTTTTGGACTCACCAGGATAGGATAGATATGGAGTATTTTCTCTGAATTTGTCAATTTCTAATGGACTAGATATTCTTGTTGTATTTATTGCTTGTATATATTGTATATAGTTATTGTACTTATTGTATATAGTTTTTCTTATATTAGTTATAACCTTCCTTTTTATTTTAGACAAAAAGGGGAAATATGATGATATTTTGTTTGTGATCTAACAAATAAAGCTTACGTGGAGATCAGTGTGGAGCTAGCCACTAGTTAACCATAGGGGCCAGGCAGTGGTGGCACACACTGTTAATCCTAGCACTTGGGATCTCATGCCTTTGATCCCAGTACTTGGAAGGCACACACACCTTTAATCCCAGTACTAGGGAGGAGGAAATGAGCATTGATATGGTTGGGCCGAGAGAAGAATATAAGGTGGGCTGAGACAGGAGCTTGGCCCCCCTTTTGGACTGAGGAGTTGGTGAGGTAAGGGGTAGTTGTGGCTTGCTCCTTTGTCTCTCTGATCTTTCAGCATTTACCCCAATATATGGCTCTGGGTTTTTATTATTAAGATCAATTAAGATTCGTGCTGCAAAATGCTGAAATAGCAGAAGGGACAACATATCCATAGAAAATAAACAACGTGCTTAGAATTCTTGGAAAAATAGGCACAAATATTGCAAATTGAGAATAAGTGCCTAACTCTTCAATGTAAGAATAAGATTTAATACCAACAAACGCCAAGAACTTTTAGTTGAGATCAACTAACAGCCAAAACAAGGCAAGAGATACTAAAAACAGGTGAACTCCTGAATGGAGTTCTAAATCGCTGTTTTAAAGAAACCAAGAGCTTCTAGAACACAAAGAAGTAATTCAAAATTCTCACACAAAAACAAAAATGGAGACAATGTTTAAAAATCAAACAGAAATCTTACAACTGAAAAATACACTAGAGAATTTTAAAGCATGCCCAAAAAAGACATTAATATGGAAGTTAACCTGAGCAAACAAAGAACAAGCCCCAAGACACACTATTCAAGAACTCAGAGAATGAAACAAGGAAAAGCAAGAGAAATAGAGTGAGTTGTGGTGGTCTGAGAGAAGATGGCCCCCATGAGGAGCGGCACTATTAGGAGGTGTGGCCTTGCTGGAGTAGGTGTGTGGGTTTTGAGGTCTCCTATGCTCAAACTATGCCAAGTGTGACACACAGTTCACTTCCTGTTGCCTGCAGATCAAGATGTAGAACTCTCAGCTACCTCTCCAGCACCATGTCTGCCTGCATGTGACCACACCAATAACGGACTAAACCTCTAAACTATAAGCCAGCCCCAATTAAATGATTTCTTTACACAAGTTGCTGTGGTTTGGTATCTACTCACAGCAATAGACACCTAACTAAAAAATGAGCATACAATAGTTTCAAGACAGCACTGAAGGGGTAAATATTGGGGATACTGTGGTTAAAAGACTTGTTATTGCCAAAGGCAAGAAAGTTTATTTGAAAAGAAAATAAACAGAAAACCTACACCTAACCCCGCCCCCTCCCAAAAAAAAATTTACAGGGACAGGAAGATCAAAGGCCAATTAACTGATTTAACTAATTACATCCACTCCAAGATATATTATACTCATGCTGTCAGACATGAAAGATAAGAGATTCTCAAGACAGAAAGAGGGGAAACAAAACAATTCATTAACATATCACCTGACAGCAATCTTCTCATCAGGAACCTTACAGGATAGGAGAGGTGTAATATTTTACAGTACTGAATGGAAAAACTGCCAACAAAAATTACTGTATATAGCAAAGCTGTCAATTAGATGTAGAAAAATAAAGACATTCCCAGATTTAAGGAGGAAAGGCTCTGCAAGAAATGCTAAAGGCAGTTCTTCAACTTGAAATGTTACTTAATGAGCAAAGAGAAAAACACCAGAAGATAGAAAATAACACAGGTAAAAACACAGAAACAAAATGAAATTGCCCTAATATGTAATATGCTGCATCAACCATTCGTACTTTTAATACCGATTAAAAGAAAAATCATTTTAAAAGAACTACATTAGAATCCTTAGGGATGAGCAATATTAAAAGACGTAAAATGGAACAATAAAAAAATCAAAATTGGGAATGAACAGAATACAAGCATAGAATGTTTCATTAACATAGTTCTCCTTAGTCCTTTTCGTGTCTTCATGATCATAACATATCGTTATCATTTCAAAATAGCTTGTTACAATCAAAAGGCCATTTTGGTAAGCTCTCTGGTGACCAAAAGCAAGAATCTAAAACTGACAAATAGAAAATGATACTCAAGGACTCAAGCACTCCTCTAGACTAATTACTTAACCACAAATGGAAAGTATAAAAGAGGGAGAATTAACATACTATTTGCATACATGTATACATCACACTAACATCCAAGAATATGTACACTTAATAGATAATAATGAAAGAGCTCTATTTATAGCATGATAGCTATAATTAGTAAAAAGATATTATACATTTGAAATTTGATGAGCAGCCTTCAAATCTTCTTTAGTTTGAATCAAAGGCAAATCTATTCTTGAGTACTTTCTTTTGTGGTTGTTGGCATTGGACACAGTGCCTCGTGCATGCAAAGCAAGTGCTCTTCCACAGAGCTATCGCCAAGTCGTTTCATTGAAACTGCTAGAAATTTTATGCTTTTACGTTTTACAGTTACACACATGATCCATTTTTGGTTAAATTTCTTTCAATTAAAAAAGAAACACTTTCAATGTATATTTCTCTGAATTATGAAAATTTAGTTGTTACACCACCATTTATTTATTACAAAGGCGATTCTTTTTTTTTTTTTTTGGTTTTTCGAGACAGGGTTTCTCTGTGTAGCTTTGTGCCTTTCCTGGAACTCACTTGGTAGCCCAGGCTAGCCTTGAACTCACAGAGATCCGCCTGGCTCTGCCTCCCAAGTGCTGGGATTAAAGGCATGTGCCACCAATGCCCGGCACAAAGGCGATTCTTAACTGACTACTTTTGTTCTTCTGTCTAGAATTAGTTGTCAGCTTTGAGTAGGCCTTCATGTAGACTTGTTTTCTACTTCACTGATCTGCCTTCGTGCCAAGGCCTCGTTGTTGTGATTGCTAAATGCTTATGTGCCTTCAAACAAGATAGTGTTAGGCACCTAACTTTGTTATTTTTAAAGCTGTTATGGTCATTAGAAGTTTTTATTTGAATTTTAGGATCATGTCATGAGTATAATTTAGACTAATTACACCACAAATGCATAACATTGTACTTAATTCACATAGAAAGGTGTCTACCATTTCTGAACAGTAGAAATAGTATAAGAAACATAGAGTTGGGTTTTTAATTTTTTATTCCATAGCTTTTAATTGAGAAATTTACTTAATTTAAATTTCTATAAAGCCTCTAAAAGGAATAGAGGAAAACATTTTGACTCAAGGGTGAGCAATGATTTCTTGGAATCAATGATTTTTCTTAGGAAGTACTAATCAACAACAAATCAGGCATCATCAAAATAAGGATTGTGTTCATCAAAAGGGAGATAAGATGGGTATGGTGGCAAATGACAGCATCTGAGGGGCTGAGCTGAGAGAATAAGGAATTTACTACATTACAAGCTCCAGGCCAGCCTGAGCTACACAGTGAACCCTGTATATTATCAAATTATATTTCAAGAAATTTAAAAAGAAAACATTTGTAATGCATAAGCTTAAAAAGAAATATAAAGCACTTTTACAATATAGTGCAAAAGTGTAAAAAAAAAAAAAAAAGACTGTTTACCACAGAAACTATATAAATGCCTAGTAAACACAAGAAGAAATAGCCCCTGCCTTTACTCAAGACTACAGTGAAAAGCTGATACACCCAGTAGGAAGGCTGCAATTTACAATAACAGCAATAAAAGTTGTCATATTAAAATTCATGTCTTTATTCTTAGAAATCTGTCTTATAATCTTGCCCATATCAAATGTAAAATACTTTAAATCTGTCGTAGCTCAAATCCTGAACATCACATAGAGCACTTACCCCAAAAAAAAAATTTAAAAAAATGGATACAACATGCAGGCAATTCACTGTTGCTTAAAAATTTCATATATGTTTATTTCTGCTTGGAATGCATATAACGAGTACTACATTAGGTCAGCAAGATGGCTCAGCAGGCACTCACCACACAAGCCTGATGACCCAAGTTCAATCTCCGGAGCCCACAAGAAGGCAGATGGCGAGAACTAAACAGAGTTGTCCTCCTCTCACCTGCACATGTGAACCCCGACACACCATGCACACATAAACACAAACATGAGAGACTCAACAACATGTTTACCTGTCAGAAGGTACATCACTGGCAATCGGGTGCCTCACTCCGGATCCGTTTTTAATAGAATCCTGTCTTGTGAGCCCATGAGAGCGAGCTTTCTCCACTGCAGGGACAGGTAAGTCACCTGAGGGTCCTTGGAACTGGGTCTGCTCATGTAGCTTCGCTTTCTTCTCCTGAGGTGCCTCTTCATTTCGAAGCCCTCGAAGGACCTTTTGATCAGGCTGCTGTGATGGAGTAGATCCACTATTATAAAACCATGCTCCTGATTTAGTGAGGATCTCTTGTTGTTTTCGGCACAAATTACACACCCACATAACCTGCACACAATAACACAGAAAAAAAGAAATAAATCTCCCTCCAAATGAAAGACAAACAAAAGGAGCTAAAATTCAAGCCAACAAAAAAATTAAATGGTTATACTTCTGCAGTTAAAATGAACTCAAGATTAAATGCTACTATAAATTAAATAATTTATCCTTTCTTTTAATTTTATAAGCACAATTATAATGAAATTACACTGACAGAAAAACATATCAAAATGACAGTTGTTTGCTTGTATTCTGTAATTATTTATTTATTTAGAAGCATGATGTAGTAAACAGAAAATGAATTTTGGAGTTAGTCAAATTTAATAGTATCTCCAAAACAGGAAACTAAAATTTTCAGCAAGGTACTGAACCTTTATAACTATAGAACTCAATTTCCTTAACAAACAAGGGATAAAAACAAAATGATAGCATTTCTTATATTTTTAAAATAAAAATAATTCATAAAAATGCATGTTATATACTAAATTTCCAGTATGTTAACTGTTAATAGAGTAATAGTCTACCACCAACTATATTATGTGCTTATTTAAAGAGTTTTATTTCTTTTAAGTAGCTATCAATGACTAAAACAAAGCTAACAACACCACTAATTTCAACAAAACCTATTCACTGATCATAAATTGTAATGATATATTTGATTCCTTTACTTTCACATCTACATTTATTTGGGTACTATTCAAAATAGCTAAGTGATGGATCCAATCTAGACACCCACCGAGGGATGAACAGATAAAGAAGATGGGTTACATACACAGAACTGCATTTTAATCACCAGTACACAAGAGTGACCATGATGTGTGCAGGAAAGCAAATGCGGCAGGTCTCTCGGCTGTGGAATGAGCCAGACTCAGAAAGGAAAATACTACATGCATTCCCTCCATGCTGACTCAAGGTTTAGGGGCGGGAGTCTGGAGTAGAAAGAGCAGCAGGAGAGGGAAGGAAGAGGCACCAATGCAGGGGGAGAGGCGTGAAAGGGTGGGCAGGAGGGAGGGGGAGAGAGAGAATATGGAAGGTAGGTAGGTAGGTGGGTGGGTGGGTAGGTGGGTGGGTGGGGGGATGGCAGGCAGGCAGGCAGGCAAGGCACTATTTTGGAAGGGGACCTGAAAGGAACAGAGAGTGAAAAGAGAGCATGGGGGGGGGGATACAGTAAAAGTACCAACACAACAAATGTGCATCAGTAAAACATATGTCCACAAAAACATGAGATAGACTTGATTTTTATTGTGGGTTTTCTTAAAAATCCAACAAATTGAACCATCTTCACTACTTTTAAATGATACTTCAAGTAATACTAACTATATTCAAATTGTTCCCAAGTAGTGTCAGGGACAAGGACAGAACCTCTAGTTAGTGGAAAAATACAGACCCCCATAAGACAGGGAACTAGATCATCTTACAATCAGGCTGCCTAGCAACAGGACATTGAATAGAGTCCTTGACTTTTTTACCCTGTAAACATCCTATTAGTTTGCCCCACCTTATGCAGATAACAGCCTCTTGCTCCCCCCACCCTGCAGGAACTATATAAACCCTCCTGGAGAAAAATAAAGGGGCACCTTGATCAGAAATCTTGACTTGGTGTATTTCCTTTGTGTCTCCTGTCCTATCATTCCGTCCTTAGGGGGGTCGAGAACCCGTTAAAGCCCTACAGGCCTGGGCAAAGTAGAATTTGAAAACTTCTTATAAACCTCAATTCTATATCCATTAGACAGAAATATCCCTTCCCTCCCCTATTCCCAACCACGGTAACACCTATCTCATTCTTGACTGGTAACTGAAATATTTTTTCAGAATCCAGCAATCTAAGGACATTATTGCTGTATGACCAGAAAACCTTCTCTATCATCTCAAAAATCTTTTTTTGATTAACTGGAAACTCTACAAATAAATAAATAAATAAATAAATAAATAAATAAATAAATAAATAGACAAAAAATGTTTGTGAAATGTAAGGTAAGCATATATTTCAAATGAGTACAAATTATATGCTTACAGTGACTCTCACACAGACTCCACATTTTGAGTTTTTTTTCATACTTAAATAACTTCCAACAATATAGATAATCACAAAAAAGGAAAGCCTTTCTGCCTACTAATCAACAACAAAGCAGAAATCAGCTTGTGAGATAAATAATTACCCATCACTGCATCCAACCAAGTGGTTTTCACTGAAATAAGGATGTTTTGTAAAATATCATTTAAATGTTCCATTAAACCAGTTGAATTATATTTATAGTTTGTATCACACAGCATTATAATTGTTTATTATGATTATGATTTTGTTCTTTCATTGCATGGGGTATATATTCCTTTATCCACTAATGAATTGACTATTATTGTTGGAAGCAAAGACTCTATCTTGTGTTAGCATAGTAAGACCATATAAATCACAGACTACTAAGATCTAAATGCCTACTAGCTTGAAGTCACTTGAAGTAATCCTGAAGGGAATATAGTAAGGTATTTGATACTATAAAACCAAGATTATGTTTCATCAATTCCCATATAAGTTACTCATCAATAATGTTAATATATGTGCCACTTTTAATTTGTAAATAAGTAAGGCAGTATTTTTAATAAAAACACTGTGGTTTCACTCATTTTTTAGTAAACAAACTCCACAGTTCATTTTCTATGATTGATGTGAATAGACATTAAATATAAATATATCCAAATACATCTATCAATAGTTTTAAAAATCATATTATGTCCAAATGATAACCAAGATATGACCACTTTTGAGGTGACTTGTGACAAATGTAGACGCTTTCAGACCTCTATTAAAGGAAGGCACCTTGAAAACACATGAAGAACTGTCGCCGGGCAGCAAACCAAGGGCACTGGCCAGGCAGATGCTCTCTCACTAAGCTCAATCTTCAACCACCAAATAAAATCGGAATTTCAACTTCTCTGTTTGAAACAAATCACTAATCTGTTAGAGGACTCTAAAATTTAGCTGTCTTTGGAATAAGTCACATTCAAGACATTAAAGAATAACTTGATAATTAACAATGGAACAAATGAATTTGCAAAACAATTATCTAAGTACTGTTATTTACCTCTGTCAAAAAGATCCAAAACTAATATATATTCAAGATGATAGCTTGAAAGAACCGCAACAAAAGAACCACAGTGCAGTTTAATGGAGACAGGTAGAAAGGATCCTTAATGTAAAATACTCCAAAAGCAACTTATTTTAAGAAATTACCTAAAGCTGAGTGACGGCACATCACTATAACCCCAGCACTTGGGAGATGGAGGGAGGAGGGTCACAAAGTCAAGGTGAGTCTTCCAACCTGTGGAGTTTGAGCCCAGCCTGGACTCCATGAGACCCGTATCAAGAATTTTTTTCTTAAAGGAAGGGTGTGGGCACCGTGGAGAGAGAGGGGGAAAGGGGACTAAACATAAGAAGTAAGGGAGGGGTGGGAGTCGGGAAGGGTGAGAAAGGGTAGCTGGAGGACAAATGCAATCACAATACACTGTATACAAATCTACAATTGTCAAGGGGAGGGGGGAGGGAGAGAGGGGCGGGGAGGGAGGGGGAGAGAGAGAGAGAGAGAGAGAGAGAGAGAGAGAGAGAGAGAGAGAGACTGAGACTTCCTAAGTTAGCTGGTTTATCAGTCCCTTCTGTGTGGTCATGAACTTCAACAAATCAGCTATAAAGTCCAACACATTATTAGGAACAAAATAAAGAACAAATTCTGGGGATAGCTGCAAGCTGGCACCACAGTTAACTTATTATATATTCTGAAAGTGCAATGATTTAACCTCCAAAAGTGGGGATGGGGCTTGAAGATCACAAACCTCAAAAATATTAATAGTAACCGTAAGTCTGGGAATCTGAATGAAAACTTAAGGAAAGTTAGCTGATCACCACACTAGTGTGAAGTTCACATAGAATAACTACTTCTTCATTGAGCTACAAAGATTTGGTTTTAATTTATCATTTTAATTGATAACAAATGAAATCTTTTTAAAGTATGTGTTCTATTGAAAATGCACTACTAGAGAAACCTTTAACTGGGGTATAAACAGTTTCAGTACCATTAAGCACGTCACAAGAACTCCCAACTCCCCATGGAACTTCATTCCATGAAGTAACGTGGGTTAACTTGAAATTGCAGACATATTTAGACTACAGAAACCGGGAAACAAGTACAAATTGTAGCTTTTTCTAAAAGTCAGCTGTCAGCACACTACTTACTCTATGAAAATAATGACACTATATTCAGCGTTCATAGACAAACTTGAAGGAAACTGTAATTTACCATAAAAATTAATTTCAGACCAGAAAATTCCAATTTGTATAGAGAAGGGAAAATAACTATAAAACTAATTCATATTTTTATGGATTCAGACAACACTCACTAGATGATCAGTGTATGCCAGACACCATGCAAGGAGCTCGTGGATAAATAGGTGTCAATTTGTTGTGAATGTTAAAGAAAGAAGAAGGGGAAGCAAACAAACAAGTACAAACATTGCTCATATTACACTCAGTGCTATGGAATATAGCTATATGCTACAATCACACCACAGATCCCTTGAAGCTTTCTTCTCTGCCTAACCCTATGTCAGGGAAAAAAAATGAGGGTGCAAAAGATATCGGCAAGCTAGCTGGAATGCAGAGGAGCTCACTCACGGCATTACCCATCTTAAGGTATCGCTGTCTCACAATGGGCAGAACTTATAGGTACTTAGGCAACTAGCTATGAGTTATTCCCTCAAGACTGCTAGGGTGGATTTTCAAAATGAGAATACTGACATATATCCTCGAGTGTTAAGGCTTTCCAACAGATCACCATAATCCTTATGTAAGAGACTGCTGGGATACAGAACACAAATCAGAAATATGCTTCATCTGATATCCCTGAGTTAAGCAACAAGACTATGCATGGTCTCCATAAACAGCAAACATGCCATTTCTGGTAACAGCTACATTTATAGGCTAAAGCAAGCTAATGGGATCTTTGTAAGTGTCTAGGAGGTTGAAAAATGAGCAAGTTTAAACCTGGGCATTTCCCAGGCTAAGTCATTACATTCTTCTCTGTTGGCTACTATTGTGCTTTGAAAAGTAACTCACCAAAATATACCTTGTTTCTCAGTGGTTTATCTGATTTTCTTCAATACGTGAAGAAAACAAGTCAGGCCTACTCTGGTTATTCTGTTACTTATATCAACAGCATTCAGACTGTACCTAGACTTGAATTATTGCAAATCATAAAGCAGCATTTTTTACTTAAATCACTCTACTTAGAGCATGAAGGGTCAAAGCAGAATGACTCCACATTTTGTTTATATTAGTAAACCATCATCTTCCAGGCACACCTTGGGAACAACTGGCCATCGATTTTTGCCAGTAATGACATATTTGAACATATACAAGATTATCAGAGACACAAGATCTAATCTCTTGACCTGGAACAATAAAAGGAGGGATGCCCAAAGACAGAGATATGGCAGACACACATTGACTCATCACTGGGTCACTCATGAGCCAGACTTGAAATGTACAAGCTCCAGGTTCACAGAGACCCTGCCTAAAAGGAATAAGGCAGAGAGTGATGGAAGACACCCAACACCCTGCTGAGTGTCCAACATACTCTGTCTGTCCATGTCTGTCTGTCTGTCTGTCTCTCTCTCTATTTCTCTCTCTCCCCACCCACCCACCCACTTACCCACACAAATATCAGAAATAGGTCATTGATTCAGAAGACTTATTTGTCAAACTAAAATTCTGTTGGGTAGCTTTAAAGAAAAATCTGTCAATGTGCTACTGTGATGAACAATGTAAAAGGCATAGACAAATACTTTGGTGTCTTTTCCTCCTGGCCCATTCTTAATGATAATGCAATGCTGAGTTCACTCTGAAATACTAATGCACCAGTGAGTGCTACAGCATCCTGAAGGGTGATTCCTTTATAAGAATTTCAAATATAAAGAAAGTAAAAGATACTTGTTAAATTTAACCAAGCACACTGTCCGGTACAAAGACAATGTCTAAAGAAGAGAAATAGAACACAAGTGATATCAAATACTGGCCTTACCTCTGTCTGAATTCTCCACACTCCCACATCGACATCCATGTACACACAAACACAGAAGGGGTAAGCTATTTTGTTTTCAACTTTTCTTGTCTATACACCTAATACATTCTCCAAACACCATTTGGCTTAAAATAAAGAACTTTCCCTAAAATAGATCAATTTTAGGACATAAAGAAAGGCCAGAGGACATGCTGGTATCCATGGCCCATGCTTCCAACCCAGGCCGTGTTGATGCCTGTGGTCCACATGGATGTCCATGGTCTGTGCTGCCACCTGAGGTCATGTTAATTAATGTCTGTTGACCGTACTGCTGCCAAAGGCCATGTCGATGTACATGGTACTTGTTACCACCGGAGGCCATGTGGATGTCTGTGGTCTGTGCTCTTGCTGGAAGCCATATCGATTGATGTCTGTGGTCCATGCTGCCAAAGGAGGCCTTATTTGTGTCCATGGTCTATATGGATGACTGTGATTTGTACTGCCACCAGAAGCCATGTTGGCATCCATGGCCTATGCAGCCACTGAGGGCATGTCAACGCCTGTAGTCTATGCTGCTGTCAGAGGCCTTGGTGAGGTCCGTGGTCTGTGCTGCCATCAAAGGCCATATTTATATGTGTGGGTTGTGCTGCTGCCAGGGGCCATGTTGGTGCCTATGGTGTGGCCTGTGTTATAGTCAAGGGCTGTGTTGATGTCCATGGTCTGTGCTGTCACTGGAGGCCTTATTGAGGTCCGTGGTCCAAGTTGCTGCCAAAGGCCTTATGGATGTCTGTAGTCCATGCTGCTGTCAGAAACCATGTGGAAGTTCATGATCCATGCTACTGCTGGCTATTACAGACAGGGAAGCTTCTTTTGCAGTGATATCAATGACTGCAGACTCACAGTTGAGAATGAGACACATTCAAGGCTTCTGTGACAATCTCCCACCACCCCAAAACAAAGAAATAGTCTAAATAGGAAGCTATTGAAGAGGGCCCCTTAAAAATGTGATGGGGATGCTAAAGTATAGCTCTTCACAGTAGATGGCTCATGGGAGGCCCAGGGGGACAGACCCCAGTTTTCTTTAAGAGGCTGGCCACTAGGGGTTTGACCATGCTCCAATGAGCATATGGGCAACACAAATTGGACTTGGTATATTCCTTCTCCTCTTCCTCCTCTTCTTTTCCTTCTTCTATTTGGGGGCAGGCACAAGGGTAAGGGGGATGGACCTGGGAGGACTGAGAAGTAAGTACAGCTGGGATGCATTGTGTAAAATTCTTAAATAACCAATAAAAAATATTATGTTGGAAAACATGAAAAAAAACACTCTATACCTCCAAGAGACAAATACATACATACATACATACATACATACATACATACATACATAGGAAAAATAAGTAGCTTTCTTATACACTAATAACTTGCTGAGAAAGAAATCACGGTGGGGGAACCATTTACAATAGCTTAAAAAAAAAGACTACAATAAAATAATGTAACCAAAGGTGAATGATCTATACAAGTAACATTTTTAAATATTGAGGAAAGACATTTAAGAAAAAACTAAAAGACAAAAAGGGCTTCCATGCTCAGGGATTATATTGTGAAAATGGCTATATCGGGCAGGCAGACAATACAACCAGTATTGCTTGCTGCAAAGTCTGACAACCTGCGTTCAGCCCCCAGAACCACAGAAAAGCCGGTAAATGGCATGCACCTCCAGACCCAGCACTCCTAAGGGTAATGGAGATGGAGACCAGGAATCACCCAGAAACTCAAAACCTAGAGGAGCCACATCACACAAACAAGGAAGACCCTGCCTCAACAACCCCACAAAGTTATCCTCTGATTTCCACATGCATGAACCTGCATATGCACCTATGTGCACACACATACATGCACAGAGGGACATATAATAGAGATTTTAAAGGCTACAATAACACAGGTGGTCGTTAGATTCAACACAATCCCCTTCAAAATTCCAATGACAGAACTAAAGGTAATATAAGAACAGACTTGAGTCATTTGATTTTTGAAGAAATTAAAAAAATTCCTAGCATTCAAAGAAACTGGAAACACAACATACCAAAATCTATGAGACACAATGAAGATGGTCTTAAAAGGAAAGTTTATAGTCCTAAGTGCCACATTCAAAAAAAATAGAGAATGTTAAATTAATACTTTCCCGAAGGCCTTTTGGAAAAATAAAACAAATCCAGCATCCCTTCATGGTAGAAGTGATGGGGGACAGGGACAGAAAAAGCTTGCCTCAACACAGTAAAAGACAGGACATGATAAACTTGTAGCCAACACCACGCTAAACAGGAAAATTCAGAGTTCCCAGTGGGATCAGGGAAAGGCAAAGGTGTCTATTCTCTCCACTCTTATTAAATAGAGTGCTTTAAGTCTAAGGTCTATTTAAGACCAGTAAAATAAGAAAAGGAAATAAAAGGACAGAAACAGGAAAAGAAGAAGTCAAGGAAGCCCACTCTCTGAAGATATCATCCTTTAGAGAAAAATCTCTGAAAACACACGCACAGACACAAAATCTTAGATGATGAAAAAATCCAGCACAGTGGGACAATACAAAACGAAAACACACACACCTAGCTTTTCTATATACTAATGATAAACAGGTCGGAAAATAGTAAAATAATCCCATTCACAACAGCCACTGATAAATAATAATGAAATACTTGGGAATAAAAAATAATTTTATGATTGAGGGTCCCCACAACATGAGGAACTGTATTAAAGTGTCACAGCATAAGGAAGGTTGAGAACCACTAGGTTAGAATTAATATTGCTAAATTTATCATCCTACCAAAAGCAATTTACAGATCCAATGCAATCCCAACCAGGATTCCAACACCATGTTTCACAGACAAAAAACATCAAAAAATTTAGATGGAAGCACAGAAGCCTGAGGACAGTCAAACCAATCCCGTACACGTGTATACACACACACACACACACACACACACACAAAAAAAAAAAAACCATAGGAGATATCATGATTTTAAAACCATACCTGATTTTAAATTATACTACAGAGTCTTAGTAATAAAAACTGCATGGAACTGGTATAAAAATAAGACACATAGATCAAAGAGATAGAATTGAGGATCCAGATATAAGTTCACACCTGATTTTTGACAAAGATGCCAAAAACATACACTGGAAAAAAAGCAGCTTCAGCAAATAATGACTGGACAACCAGATTTCAACATGCAGAAAAACGAACCTGGATCCTTATCTCTCATCTTCTGTAAAACTCAACTCACATAGATGAGGACTTCAACACAAGAACTGCCACTCTAAGGCTACTAGAAGAAAAAAGGAGAGAGCGCCCAGATCAGAACTTTCTGAATGATTCTCTGGTAGCACAGGAAGAGCAAAGATCAACAAACGGGATCTCATGAAATAAAAACCTTCTGTAGAGCAAAGGACACTGACATGAGTGAACAGGCAGCCTACGGAATGGAGGAAAATCTTTTTAGTCACTCATCTGACAGATTAGTGCCTAAAACATACAAACCCAAAAAAACTAAACCTTAAACAAAAGAAACAACCACCTTAAAGGGGGTCAGGTGACTATGGGAGTGAACAGAAAATTCTCAAAGGAAATAAAAATGGCTAGGAAACACTTTTACATCCTTTAACCCGTTCAACATCCTTGGATATCAGGGTAATACAGGTTAAAACTACTTGAAGACTCCATTTTACCCCATTGAGAACAGCCATCATCAGAAACACAAACGACAATAAAGGCTGGTAGAGTGAGGTGAAAGAGGACTGTGGGTGTATACTCCAGCACATCCACTTTGGAAATCAGCCGGGTGGTTTTTGAAAAAAAAAAAAAAAAAAAAACCTATTAATAGAACTGCCATATGACCCAGCTATACCAGTCCTGGACATATACTCAGAGTTGTAGCCAGAAGTTTTCCTGTGTCCCTCCCAGTCCGCAGCTGCTCAGACACAAGTAAACACACAGAGGCTTATATTAATTAAAACTGTTCAGCCATTAGGTCAGGCCTACCACTGACTAGCTCTTACACTTAAACTCAGCCCATTTCTGTTCATCTATATGTCGCCATGTGTTCCATGGCTTTACCTGTGTGCCATTATATCCTGCTCCCTGGACGGCAGGCTGGTGTCTCTTGACTCAGCCTTCCTCTTTCCAGAATTCTCCTTGTCTGTTTATCTAGCCTATACTTCTTGCCTGGCTACTGGCCAATCAGCGTTTTATTAAACCAGTGTATAAAAGCATTATCCCACAGCACAGAGGACTTCATATCCTGCTACAAAGACATTTGCACATCCCTGTTCACTGCAACTCTATTTACAATCACTCAAAATGGAATCAAATTAGATATTCAGCAACAGACGAATGGTTAAGAAAAACATGATAATATATACAATGTAATTTTACTCAGCTATAAAGAAAAATAAAATCACAAAATTTGCAGGTAAATGGATCAAACGATAACATACATAGGTGGGTGGGTGGGTAGGTGGGTGGGTGGGGGTAACTCAACCCAGAAAGACAAGTGTCTTGTATTCTCTCATATGCAGATCGTAGCTTCCAATCTTTTGTTTTATGTATTTTAATCTGGAGCACAGGTGGAAAACAGGAAAGTAGAAAGGGACTTGGAAGGAGGAACAGTAGATCACAGGAGTAACAAAAGTAGTGAGTAGAACACCAGGGGTAGAAACCTTAAGCAGGAAAGGGCATGGGATCAAAGAGAAATCAGGGGTTCACTCTACTTCCGTGGGGGGCTAACCCAGAGGAAGGGGGTATGAAAAGCTATATGGAGGTTATTATCTTACAACACAACTTTTAAAAAGTAAAATAAAGAAGGCATGTGAAATGAAACAACTGGAGAAATACTGGACAAAGGATTAAGCAGACAGTTCCTCTGCTCAGGCAGATCCCAAACATCCTTCACGAGGGCCTACCCAGGCTAATCCACCCGCCCTGACCCTCCACACACCCACCACAAACCCCTAGATCTAGCGCAGGTCCCACATCAGTGCCGTGGCCTAGTCTGTACCTCCAGGATTCTGCTGGGACCCTCCCTTCCTGCCCACAAATTACAAGCCCCTCACATACCACATTCAACCCCTCTGCAGACCCTACACATCATTTGCCAGGGTCTGGCCAGATAAACCCCCTGATTCTGCCCTCCACACACCCTACTGAACCCCCAGATCTAACCCCAAACTCCAGAACACCCTGCACGCCAGCCCAGCACCCTGTATTCACCCACATGACTTCATGCCACTTAAGCCACATCCAACTTTTAGGCCCAACCGAGTCCACATATCCTGTGTTCTGCCCCAGTCTGCTCTGTCCATATCACACAAAGACCTAACAAAATAAATACACATGCCTATAAGGTAAAAGATTTCACTGAAAATAAAAACGATATGAAAGATCATGCCAGAATCTCCACCCCCTCCCAAAAAAAAAAATTCTATCAGTCCTATAGAAATGTTCACCAATGAGAATTTCTCAAATGAGCATCAGGACATAAAATTTTAAAGATCATTAACTATCAAGTAATTTAAAGAAGACACAAAGAAACTGGTCAATGAACTTAAAGAAAATAAATGCCTGAGTGATGACCAAGAAAATACAAATTTAAGGCTGTTGAAAATGACAAAGACAATCCAAGATTTGAAAATGGAAGTAGATAA
Organism: Peromyscus nudipes; assembly: GCA_902168325.1. NCBI lineage: Eukaryota > Metazoa > Chordata > Mammalia > Rodentia > Cricetidae > Peromyscus > Peromyscus nudipes. The sequence continues at coordinate 3,302 of CABHPH010141619.1, read as the reverse complement.
AGAGATAGAAACATTGAAGAAGACTTGAGATGAAATGAAGATGGTATCGAAAACCCAAAAGCAGAACTAGAAACTCAAACCTTACAATAAGAATGAGAAAAGCAGAAGATAGAATATTGGTAAATAAGCAAAGAATATGGAAAAAATCTTTTAAAACACAAGGAAGGATATAGGAAAACGGAACACTATGAAAAAACCAAAACTTTGAATTATGGGAATAGATGAGGGCCATAATCACAAGTCAATAGCACAAAGCAGCTCCTGAACAAGACCATAGAAGAAGACTTCCCCCAACTATGGCAAGGTGCACCCGTACAGACAGAAGAGGCACAGAGAACACCAAACAGACAAGTCCAGAAAAGAAACGTCTTGTCATGTCACAACACCAAGAACACAGAAGAAGGAAACAGCATTGGCAAACGCAGGAGAGAAGAAACACACACATGAAGGAAAGCACGTCAGAGTAACAGCTGGTTTCTCAAAGGACACGCTGAGAGCCAGACGAGCCTGCAGCAGTACATTCTAAGCCCTAAAAGACAACGATGACAAACCTAGATTAATATTCCCAAAACTATCTGCCATGGTTGAAGGAGAAAAAAAATCCATGATATAAACAGCCTGAAAATACTATATCCAACAGTGCAAACCTAGAGAAAATACAAGAAGGAATATTTTATTTTTAAGAGAAGAATGAGCACAGCCAAGGGGATGTAGGAAAAATGAAATTACAACTACAGAAACACAGGGCTGGTGAGATAGCTTGGTGGTTAAGAGCACTGGCTGCACTTCCAAAGGTCCTGAGTTCAATTCCCAGAAACCACATGGTGGCAAACAACTATCTATAACCATAGTCCCATGAGATCTGATGCCCTCTTCTGGTGTGCAAATGTACATGCAGACAAAACACCCATATACATAAAGTACATAAATAAATAAGTCTTTAAAAAAAATTTTAATAATTACTGAAACACAAGGAACCACTAAGAACGCCACACCAAAATTCAACAACATGGTGAATGCAATTAACACATACCTTTCAATAATAACTTTAAATATTAATAATCTTAATTCTCCAATCAAAAGAAAACGTAACTATCTATCTATTGTCTGCAAGAAAAAACATCATAACATTACAGACAGGCTTTAAAGTAAAAGGATGAATAAAAGTATTCCACAGGACCAGAAATCAAGCAGGTGTCACTATTCTAATAGCTGACAAAGGAGATATCAGACTTAAAACTTATCCGAAGAGGTAAAAAATTCTAATCAAGGGGACAATTTACCAAGAAGACATACTATCCTAAACATATATGCACCAAACTCTAGAGTGCCCAATTTCATTAAAAGAAAAAAACTGTACTACTGGAATTAAAGACACAGATTAACATCAACTCACAGTAGGTGATGGCAATACCCCACTTTATCTAATAGACAGGTTGTCTGGATGAAAAGTAAACAGATAAACATCAGAATTAAATAATAATTTGATGTATTCGTCAAATGAGCTTAATAAATACCTAGAATATTCTGCCCAAACACCAAAGGATATATTTATGTACATATACATATACATATATATTCTACTCAGCATCACATGGAAGCTGCTCTAAAATAGACCATATCCTGAGACATAAAGCAAATCTTAAGAAATTCAGAATTTTGAAGTAATTCTCTGCATCCTACCTGACTACAATGAAATAAGACAGAATTGACAGGGGGGAAGAAAATCTCTAGTAAGTATACAAACTCACGAAGATTAAACAACACATTACTGAATGATGAATGTGTCAAAAAATAAATCAAGAAAGAAAATTTTAAAAATTACTGGAAGTAAATGAAAATGAAAATACAATGCACCTAAATCTCTGTAACACATTAAAAATCATTCTATGGGCCAGGTGGTGGGGACGCACGCCTTTAATCCCAGCACTCGAGAGGCAGAGCCAGGTGGATCTCTGTGAGTTCGAGACCAGCCTGGTTTACAGAGCGAGATCCAGGGCAGGCACAAAGCTATACAGAGAAACCCTGTCTCGGGGGAAAAAAATCATTCTATGAGGAAAATGTATAGCTCTAATGCTTACATTATAAAGTCAGACATTACACAAATAAACGACTTAATGATGCAAAATTTTAGAAAAACAAAAACAACCCAAACCCACTAGAGGACAAGAAAAATAACAATCAGAGCCAAAATTCGCGAAGCAAAGAAGCAAAGAAAACAACACAAAGAATCAACTAATCTAGAGCTGGTTCTCTGAGAAAGATAAACAAGATTGACAGACCCTTGGCCCAACTAACCAAAGGAAAGAGAGGATCTAAATTAACAGAATCAGAAATGAACAGGGAAACATCACAATATTTCAAAGAAATTCAGAATATTATAAGAGAATACTTTAAAACCCTACACTCCTTTAATTGGAAAACCTAAAGAACATGTATGAGTTTCTATATGCAACCAAACCACCAAAACTGTTAACTGCAGAAACAAGGAAAGTAAAAGAACCACCGTCAGGGTGGTGGGCAATATAGGGGACTAAGAAGCTACAGGCGATTTGAAGGTGGAAATAGAAAAAAAAATTAGAGGGGACTTTAACTGGGGAAATTAATTAAATTTAATTAGATAAATACAGAAGGAAAGGGGTGAGTAAAATAAAGTAATGATGTTTGAAAAGTTATAAAAAAAATCATTATTATCTAATCTACCTAAAATTACATATAATACACAAAAGTCTGCATATACATATACATAAATGGTTTAAATGAAGCCTTCCTATCTGGACTGACTTTTGCCCCCCAAGAGACATAGATTAACTAACAAAAGCCAACACTAGAAATGAGAAGCCTCCTCTTGAGTTGTTAGTTAGGGTTGTCCAAGAGACTCCCAAAACACTATAAACTGTTGCTGCTGCCTTGGCTGCCTCCCAGAGGTGGAAGGTCAGTCTCTATTGTTGCAGACACCAATTATTTCAGACATAGGACTCAGAGGACCTGGGCTGCATCTGATCGGAAAGCCTTCTTCCTGAGGAGAAGCTTTCTTTCATGGTTCCAGAAGATGGCAAGCAAGCTCCCATGGGAGGAAAGCAACCTGGTGTTGGTTGATTTTTACTCTTTGGGGAGCTCCCCCCAGCCAGCTCACAAATAAATTACACATGGAGGCTTATCCTTAATTATAAATGCCTAGCCTTAGCTTGGCTTGTTTCTTGCCAGCTTTATTAACTTTAAATTATCCCATCTACCTTTTGCCTCTGGGCTTTCACCTTTCTCTCATTTCTGTAACCTTACTTTCACTCTTACTCCGTGGC
>CABHPH010141618.1:39833-56805 GCA_902168325.1 Peromyscus nudipes | reverse complement strand
CGAGCTAAATTGTGTAAAGCTATTACTTAACATCCACCTGACCTAGGTGGTGTCTCCTTGTGGAATTTACCTTAAATCAGGAGACTTGCATGTGGACTGTTATTACTGCTAGTCCTTGAAAGTGGCCAAGGGAGATATCTGATTCCAGAGAAAGTCTTTCCAGAGGCTGTTCTCCAAATACCTGGAATGTGTATGTCCAGAGAATGATCAGTCCAAACTGTTAGCACTTCTTAGGGAAAAATCAATTGGGAAAACTATGAAGGCACACATGATTTTCATAACAGAATACAGCTGATATATAACAAGCCAAGCAACACCAAAAACTCCTTGGGATTTGGCTTCCTCTGGAGGAATTCCCTGATTCCTCCAGGTAGTGACTTTGCCATAACCAGCTGAGTTCTTATGATATATTCCTGCGGCCTGCAGCATATCTAGAGAATTTTAATAACCCAGAGGATAAAATAAGTCATGGTTACCAGCTAGTCACTTTCCCCGGCCACTAGTGTCATTACCCAATTAGCTCATGAACAAAGTGGTCATTCTGTTAGGGATAGGGATTAGCCAGCATGGGCTTCCACTCACCAAGGCTGACCTGGCTGTAGCAACTGCTGAATGCTCAATCTACAAGCATTCAGATGTTTACATCTACAATCTGCAGAAGAGACCAGTACTAAGTCCTTTTGATAGGATACCGTTCCCTGTTATGATCAGCCAGCCCCATAGTGGCAGAGTGACACTGAAGGGACAGTGTTCTGTTCTACTTGGAATAGATGTTTACTTTGGATTTACCTTCCCAGCACACAACTTGGCTTCTACCAAAATTATTGTCCCTGGACTTCCAGCATGCCTCACCCACCATTGTATTCCACACAGCATTGTTTAGCATCAAGGATCTCACTTTACAGAAAGAAAACAAAGAAGTATGACAGTGGGTCTGTGTTCATAGAATTCACCAGTCTTACCACATTGTGTATTAATGTGAAGCACCTGGATTGAGAAAATGATGGAACGGCTGATTGAAGAAGACACTTGTAACACAAGTTTGGGTATCATTCCTTGAAGGTATAATGGCAAAGTTTCCAAAGACACTTACATGAGCTGCAAGTCAATATCTACATGTATGGTCTCCTACAGCCAAGAATCATGGGTCCCAGAATTCAGGGTTTAAGTACAAGTGGCATGATTCACTACTGCTCTGGTAAGCCATTAGCAAAAATTATACCTCCTAGTCCCATGAGCTTTTCCTCTGTCAGACTAAAAGTACTAGGTACAAAGGAAGATATTAAATGCCTAATTACTTATAATCTTATTGCCTCTTATTAAGTTGTATAAAAGGGCCCTAGGGATTCAGTTGTTTCTACATTTATACTCACTGTTTTGTGTGAACTCCTAAATTTTTAAATATAGCATGCACATTCACACCACTTACACAGTTTAAAAATGTAATAAGTTGCAAAGACTGATAAACATTCTAATGATAAAGTCTCCATTATTTTAATATAGCTTTAATCTACTATTTGAAAGTCAGAGTCATATCCATTTTAAAGATGGGCCACTAATTAACCGTCTCCATGGTGATTGACAACATCTTTTTTTACTCATCTTTGACTAGCCTCAAGCCAGTATCCGCTACTAATAGTACCTAATCACTGAAGGAAAATCAATGAATAAGTGTGCCTCTTGTTTCACAGCACAGACCTTGGGTATGGTGTCATAAATGGAAGAAACCAGTCCTGTCTCACACTGTCCAACACTGCCTGAAGACAACTTTCTGTTTTTCAAACAGGGCTGACACTCCAGCATCACACAAGTATTCAAGAAATCAATTCTGTCCCAACATTTCCAAAGGAGTCCAGAAATTTCATTACTCCTGGAAAGTAATTTCCCTTTACCCACAAAAGAGTAGGAAATAGTCATTCCAAAGAAAATAAAAGTGTTTAGTTATGAATAGGACTCCTAAATGACAAACAGTAGGCGACAGTTTGTGAGAATTTTACTTCTCTGTGGCTCCCTTATTGAATAAAATGAGTGTCCCTTAGCAAAAGAAATGCTGTGTCTCTTTTGAAAAACAAAACATTAAAAAAAAAAAAGATATACTGCTGCTGAGATGTTTTGATTAACTTGCCCTGTGCATCTTCTCTCCCTTGGGCTATGACTCTCTGCAGCAGTGCTAACCCTGCCTGCCCACTGGACCAACTGAAGAGCCTTAAAACACATGTACACCTTGTCTTCCCTCCCTCCACAGGGATTCTGATTCGACTGCTCTGTGGTGTGTCCTAGGTATTGAACTTTTCTGAAGCTCCCCAGAGGATTTGAATATAAAGCCAAGCCTAGAGACACTTCTTTACAAAGAGAAGATGAAATGGCACTGCCAGACTTTGGAGAGTTGCCTGCATACCGCTAATAAAAGGAAAAGAAGAGAGGAGTCAGATGAACTTTCAAAGTGACAGCTAGAAGGAGAATGAAAGAAATACACACACACACACATATATACATATACATATATATATGTAAATCTTATGTAGGAGGGAGTAAATGGAGGCAAGCATGGATACTCATGACATAGTCTTCCAGCAAGCCTGGATGGTTGTTTATCAGGCTCAAACTGAGGATGAGTCTGATTAAAAATAAAAGAGTTTTCTTCTCCTCCTCTCCTCTCCTCTCCTCTCCTCTCCTCTCCTCTCCTCTCCTCTTCTCTTCCTCTCCTCTTTCCTTCTCTTCTTCTATTCCTTTTGTGAGGGCTAAAGTTCTGCTTTAATTACTGTATTTAAGATATCTATGAAACAAAAATGCCTCTAACCTTTAAGCCCCACTTGCCCAACTTCTTGGAATGCTAGGGACTGTTGTTCATGCAAGATAACAAGCCACATGTTTTCACTTCCGTTAAACAAGGTTGGTTGCTCAAACTTCACAGGATATGCTTGACCACATATAGGCAGGAGGTATGTAGGCAGGAAGTATGTCAGGATGCATGCTTGCCCCCAGTGGATGAAGGTGGGAAGTATGTAGCCTTGCAGGTTTTGCCTTTACAAGTACCTGACTAACTCGCAACCATTCTCCGGGAATCCTGGCTATGGACATGGCCAGTGCCCATCCTCTTGGCCAGCATTTAATAAAGCTTGCTTTAAATTTGGCTCAGAATTGTGGTGTTGGTCTTATTCTTGCCTGGTGGGATTAATACTTTCTTCTACTCCTTCCTCACCCTCATCCTCTCCCCCCTCCTCTCCATTTCCCCAACCCAATCTCTTTCTCTCTCTGAAATGAGAATAAGTACTTAGAATTTTGAATCTCTACTTGTCCTAAAACTATGTCATTTTTTCCTCAGGCAGCTGATTCCCACCAGCCTACCTGGATATCTCCAGCAGTCCTCATACCCAGGCCACACTTGCTGGGCTAGTCCTAAGTAATGACATACTGTGTATTTAATCCAGACCACGGCTGCCCTGTACAGGACTCTTCAAGTGCTCATCTTTGCACAAGACTGCCCAGTGGGTTTTTTGAAATGTTGAGGCTTTTGTTAGCCTAATTCTCCACACCCCTCACTTCTCATAGGTCATGCAGCATTTTACTTTTCACTCTGCCCCCTTACATTTTTCTTTCTAATGCATTTCTCCTGACTTTTTTTTTAACTTCAAAGTCTGTATTGTCCTCTGCTTCACAGAATGAACCCAGATGGGATTTCCAAGAACCACCCAGTCTCAAATAATAAATTTTATTTTAGCTTGAAAACCTAATGTTCAAATGATTTACTGAATGTCACATGGCTAGGAAGTGGGAGGCCAGGATTAGCAGGTTTCACAATCCATAATCTGATGTTTTTCCTACTCATACAGGAAAGATTCCAAATGAAGATGGCATCATTAGAAAATAAAAGACTTAATGAATATGATCAAAATGCATAGTATGAAATTTTCAAGGAATTAATAAAAACATTATTTTAAATTTTTTAAAAAGTTAATAATAATAATAATAATAATAAACAACTATGTAAATTGTACTGTGTAAGAACACTGAAAAGACCAATGAGTTTCTTACAGATTTGTTTACCAGATGAAGAATACAGACAGCAGCAAAAGCAAGAAAGCAAAGGAATACGTTAGGGACATCCAGCTGAAATTTCAGGTCACCTCTCAGTCACCAGAGATATATGTACTTCATCTTCAGAACAATAAAATATTGGCAAGATAACTTAATCTTGGGGAAGCCAAGCGTAGTGGGTTGAATGAGCCCAAGTGTGTGTCTGCCTGGAACCTCATAATATGACCTTATTTGGAAATGTAATTTTTGTAGATATAGTGAAGAATAGAGATGAGAGCATACTGGGTTAGAGTAAACTCTAACTTCAATGACAAGATCCTTATAAGAAACAGGAGTGGGTGGATAGATGGCCCAGAGGTTAAAAGAGCATATTGTTCTTCCGGAGAACTGGAGTTCAGGTCCCAGTAACCATGTCAGGTGCCTCATCACATAACTGCCTGCAATTCTAGCTCCAGGGGATCTGGTACCCTGTTCTGTACTCTACACATACCCATACACACACGGCATACACTCATAGACAGCACACACACACACACACACACAAACACACACACACACACACACAAATAAATAAGAATGAAGTAAATCGAGGGGGGAGACACACAAAGAACATGATGTGGAAAGAGGCATAGGTTGCAACGATAGAGCCTCCAGAAGCTAGAGAAGACAGGAAGAATTCTTCCCATGAGTCTTTGCAGGAACATGGTCATGCTAGGTGCTTGACGGTCAATTATTCTCTGGATTTTTGCAGTTTGCAGACCAGGTGTGGATCATTGTAATAGTCTCCATCTGTTGCAAAAAGAAACTTCTTTGATGAGGGATTAGAGCTATACTTACCTGTAGATATAAGGATACGTAGAATACAGTTAGAAATCATTCTGCTTTAGGAAAGTGGCAATAGCAGGTTCTCCTCTAGGTCTGTGACCACACCAGCCTTCGGTAATTGGCTAGGTTTACAGTACAAGGCATGAATTCCTCCTATTCAGTAGGTCTTAAATCCAATTAGGTGGCTGTTGGTTATCCCCATGATATAAGTGTCACTATTACACCCATGGGTATATCTTGTTGTGCTGATCATTGTGATTTGTGAACTTTACAATTGAGAAGGGTTTTAATTGCTTTTCTCTCTTGGCATCTTGCACAGCACCTTTGGCTGCTATGAGAACTAGTTTTTAGGGAGGAGGTTTCAAGGTCAGTTCCAGTTCTAACTCATCCCAACATCCAGCACTTGTTGTCAGTAATTTTCTTGATCTTAGCTGTTCTGATGGAATCTCAAAGCACTTTTACTTTGCACTTCCCTAATTACTAAAGATGTTGAACACTTTTTTAAGACACTTCTTAGCTATTTTTATTTCTTCTTTTGAGAACTCTGTTCTGAAATGTAGCTTTTTTTTTTTAGTGGATAGTTTTTCTTGGCTCTTCTTTTTTCTTTTTCCTTTTTTTCTTTCCTTTGTATATTCTGGATACTAATCCCCTATTGGATGTATGCCTGGCCAAGAGTCCCCTGTACAACTTCCTCTTCTCTTTCCTTCATTGTAGAGAGCTTTTTAACTTTATAAGGTTCCATTTATCAGTTATTAGCCTTGATTCCTGAGTGAATGGAGCCTTATTCAGAAAGTGTGGTGGTATTGTGTCCCCCAATATACTGTGCACCCTAATAAATTTACCTAGGGTCAGAGAACAGAACAGCCACTAGATAGACATAGAGGCCAGAAAATGGTGGCACACACACACCTTTATCCTATCACTTAGGAGGCAGAGATCCATCAGGATCTCTGTGAGTTCAAAGCCACACTGGAAACAGCCAGGCATGGTGACTCATGCCTTTAATCCCAGGAAGTGATGGCAGGCAGCAGAAAGGTATATTAAGATGTGAGGACCAGGAACTAGGGTTTGTTTTTTTTTTTTAAGCTTTTAGGCTTTCGAGCAGCAATTCAGCTGAGATCCATTCAGATGAGGACTCAGAGGCTTTCAATCTGAGGAAACAAGATCAGCTGAGAAGTTGGTGGAGGTGAAGTTAGCTGTGGCTGGTTCTGTTCTCTGATCTTTCAGCATTCACCCCAATACCTGGCTCCAGGTTTGTTTTTATTAATAAGACCTTTTAAAATTCGTCTTACAAGAAAGTCCTCTGCTATACCTGTAATTTGTAGGGCTCTGCTTATGTTCTCTTCTATCAGTTTCAGGATGCATATTGAGATGTGTGGTGGTTTGAGAGAAAACGGTCCCCAAAGGGAGTGACACTACTAGGAGGTGTGGCCTTGTTGGAGTAGGTGAGGTCTTGTTGGAGAAAGTGTGTCACTGTGGAGGAGGGCTTTGAGGTCTCATATATGCTCAAGATAACTGCCCAGTGTCTCAGTTCACTTCCTGCAGCCTGCAAGAAGTAGGACCCTCCGCACCTTCTCCAGCACCATATCTGCCTGCATGCCACCATGTCACACCATAATGACAATGGACTAAATAAACCTCTGTAAGCCCCTTATTGTAAGAGTTGCTGGGGTCATGGTATCTCATCACAGCAATAGAAACCCTAACAAAGACAAATCTTAGATCCACTTGGAGTTATTTTTGTGCAGGATGATATTTTATTGCAACTTTGTCTGACAGATCCAGAATTATCCAATGCATTATTTAACAGCCATGCCTTAACTTAAAGCTATGTCCTGGTATTTCCACTTTTAATAGCTTTCAGACCTGCCTCATTCTCTTTAACGATCACCTAATAATTCTCTTGTGTAAATGAACAAAATGTGTCTAGTTAATCCTCAGTTGTCATGCTAGCATGCTTCCTACTATTTGCTGTTAAGATAATTGTTCAGTGAATAACCTGAACATGGAAGCATGGATAGGAAGAGCATGCATCATGCAAGGATTTTCGTTACTATTTTGTAACAATAATGACAGCAACTGGGATTGATAGACGCAAATCAAACATCTCTTAATTATTTCTAAAAACGAATCTAGTAAATGCAACAGAATTTCATATTTGGTATTTTATATAACCCTCACAGGATCTGTTACATAGTTAATTACTATTGCTGTTTTTAAATATATATATATATATTTATTTTTTGTTTGTTTTTTTGAGGCAGGGTTTCTCTGTGTAGCTTTGGCGCCTATCCTGGATGTCACTCTGTAGACCAGTCTGGACTCGAACTCACAAAGATTCGTCTGGCTCTGCCTCCTGAATGCTGGGATTAAAGGCATGGGCCACCACCGCCCAGCATATTTTTTACATTTAGGAAAAGTGCACATTCATGGAAAACTTAGAAAATATAAGTTAATAAATTAATAACACATTATTTAACTGCTCAGAGAAAACTTCTATTTTAATAATTTACCTTAATGACTTCTTTCTATGCAGCTATTTTACAATTCTTTATACTAGTTTTTAAGTTTTTTGGAGACAAGTACTTGCTTTATAGTTCAGGCTGGACTTCAACTTGCCAAGTAGCAGAGGCTGTCCTCAAACTCTAAATCCTCCTGTCTCAGCCTCTCACTGGTGGAATGATAAGCATGAGTCATCACGACTGTTTTTTATTTAATAGTATACTCTTCCTTTCGTTCCCCCTCCAGATAACCACTCCCTAAAATGCTTCGTAATAGGCCTTTGCAGTTTACAGCACGTCATTACTCTTTTGGTTTGCCGTCCTGATTTCCTACCACAACTGTGCATTAAAGGGTACAGAGATCTTGTGTGCTTGGTATCAGGGATTCTTAAACTTACTTCACTAGTGACCCCTTTTTGCCTGAGAAATCCTTATACTACAGTATGTAGGTATATAAAATGTATATAAAAACCAAACATTTTCTGATAATAAATCACACAAAAAAAATTATCTTAACAGAATTCTTACCTCCTGGGTAAACTGGCGGCAAGGGGTAGAGGGGAGAAGATGAGGGATGAGAACATGAGGGATCAGGGTGGTTGAGTTGGGGGAGGGATGGAGAGGGAGAGCAAGAAAGAGATAACTTTTTCTTTCTTTTTTTTTCTTATTAAGAAATTTTTATTCATTTTACATACCAACCACAGATCCCCGGCTCAGCTGTTAAAGGCTAGGCTCAGAACCAAAAACAAAAGAAAGAGATATCTTGAAAGAGGGGCCATCATGGGGTTAGGGAAAAACCTGGTACCAGGGAAACACCCAGGAATCCACAAGGATGACCCCAGCTAAGACTCCTAGCAATAGTTGAGAGGGTGCCTGAACTGACCTTCTCCTGTAATCAGATTGGTGACTACCCTAATTGTCATCATAGAACTTTCATCTAGTAGCTGATAGAAGCAGATACAGAGATCCACAGCCAAGCACTGGGCTGAGCTCCTGGAGTCCAGTTGAAGAGAGGGAAGTGGGATTATTAAGCAAGTGGGGGTCAAGATCATGATGGGGAAACCCACAGAGACAGCTGACCAGAGCTAGTGGGAGTTCAAGAATTCTGTACTAACAGCTGGGGAGCATGCATGGGACCAACCTAAGCCCTCTGCATGTGTGTGACAGTTGTGTAGCTTGGTCTCTTTATAAAACTCCTAGCAGTGAGATCAGCACCTGTCCCTGGCACTTAGCTGGCTTTGGGGAACCTGTTCCCCATGCTGAATTACCTTGCCCAGCCTTGACACAAGGGGAGGAGCTCTGTCCTGCCTCAACTTGATGTGCCATGTTTTATTGAATCCCATGAGAGGCCTTACCCTCTCTGAGGAATGAACTGGGGAGGGGTAGAAAGGAAGTAGGGGAAGGGAATGGGAGAAGGGAAGGGGAACTGTGGTTGGTATATAAAATAAATTTTAAAAATTAATAATTAAAAAAAGAATTCTTTGGTGTACATACAATTTCACTATTTACTAAAGATGAAAGTCAATTTGCATACAAATGAGATGGATATTCTTGTTTTTTTCACATAAGAATTAGATCTTCTGAATATTTGATACTTTAGTATATTAAGAAGTTTCAATGTTTGTCATAGTCAGTTAATATTCTGATCAGTTCTGACAAGACTATTTTGCCTAAACACATAGTACAAAATGACAGAAATATGGCCATTCCAGAATGGTTGCAATGCTGTTTGAATCCCAAGACAAAATTCTTTTATTTCTTCTTAAGGAAATGCAAGTCAACAACTCAAATGGATATTTGGTTGTTTTTAAAATCAAACATCTCAACACAACAAAATCCAAAGATGTATTAATTTAATACTTACTTGTTGAGAAATGATGCAGGGAAATAAATATTAAGTCTTTGTTTTCCACAATTAAGCCAATGTCTCTGGAGCAGTAGAAAGCTGTGTATAGAGTAAAGATACTGCAGTTCATAAGGTACAACATAGTCTCAAATTTGAGCCAAGAGGCTTCAGGTAGCTGTTAGCGCAGCATAGCATGAAGGCATGCTCAGTACAGAGTGTGCATGCTGTGCATTCAGAGCAGAAGTTGCTGTGAAATTGCTTGATGCAACATGAGGGAGATGCAGACATTCTTTAGATTTGTCACACATCTTATTTGAATTAATTTGGGATTGTTAAGTGATCAGAAACTTATTATCAATATTTTTTGCGACCATTACATTTACTTATGGGGCAATGACCCATAGTCTGAGATGCTTTGTTTTGTGTTTCTTCTTTAGGATACATCCAAAGAAGTCAACAAAGGAGGTCAACAAACAGAAATTCCATTAGTGACTTACTGAAGTGTTTCTGCTGGGCCATCAGATGCTGGGCCAAGAAACTCTATATTCTAAACTATAATCTTAATACTCTTGCAGTCCTTTAGTTTGACAGCAGTAATGCCAAATAACTACTGATTTTTTCCTTTTCATAGATTATTAGAATTTTCTTCTTTTTTTCTTTTCTAGACAGGATCTCACTATGTAGCTTAGACTCTGCTAGAATGCACTGTGTAGACCACTGTGATGGCTATTTTTGGTTGTCAAGTTGACTATATCTGGAATGAACTATAATCCAGAAATGGAGGGCACACTTGTGATCTGGATCTTGAGGCAAGAAGACACATCTTTAGTCCAGACCTTTAGGCAGGAAGGCACACCTTTACTCTGCCACACCTGCTGAACGGACAATGGAAGAAGGAAGGGGGGGTGTTCATTCTTTGCCTGTTTGCCCTCACCTCGTCAGCACATCCATTCCTTCACTGGCATTGGAGCCTACTTCTTTGGGATTCCAGCATATACAGAAGATCAGCTTAGACACCAACCTCATGGGACTGAGCAATTACTGGATTCTTGAACTTTCTATTCACAGCTAACCATTGTTGGTGTCTTAATTAGGGTTTCTATTGCTATGGCAAAACACCGTGACCAAAAAGGAAGTTGGGGATGAAAGGGTTTATTAGGCTTACACTTCAGCATTGCTGTTCATCACTGAAGGAAGTCAGGACAGGAACCCAAACAGGGCAGGATCCCAGAGGCAGGAGCAGAGACAGAGGCCATGGAGGGGAGTTGCTTACTGACTTGTTTCCCCTGACTTGCTCAACCCACCTTCTTATAGAACCCAAGACCAGCAGCTCAGGAATGGCATCACCCACCATGGCCTGGGCCCTTCCCCATTGATCACTAAATGAGAAAATGCCTTACAGCTAGATCTCAAGGAAGCGTTTCCTCAGCTGATGCTCCTTTTTCTGATGACTCTATAGCTTGTGTTAAGTTGGCACACAAAACCAGCCAGTGCAGTTGTGTAGTGTGTGGTTGTCTGTGTCATGCCCTGAAGCACCGCCCCTAGTGAGGCAGCAGGTAGCTACTAGGTACCTGACCCTTAAGACCTGGAATTCACATACGTGCGCTCTCTTCTCTTCACTCGTAGTCTTGGATGCTGGTTCGGATCAGGACAGAGCTCTCCGAAGAACATCGCTGGATCATGCCTCACCTTTCTGGGATCCTGCTACAATCCCTACTTTCTGTATTGTGAGTTTCCTGTATCATGAGTTAACCCCCCAATAAATTCCTATAATCATTAAGCTATTTCTGTGGATTGGTAGCAAGTCAATGGCATTACAGTTGAACTGCAGCCTGTAAGTCATTCCAATAAATCTATATATATGAAGAGAGAGGGAGACTCATTCTGTAAGTTCTGTGACTCTAGAGAACCTTGACTAACACAACCAGGCTGGCCCTGAACTCACAGAGATCTATCTGCCTCTGCCTCCTGACTGCTGGTATTAAGGCATACACCACAAGCCTGGCTGTGGTGGCTCAAACCTTTAATCCCAGAACTTGGGAGGCAGAGGCAGGCAGATCTCTGAGTTCAGACCAGCTTGGTCTACAAAGCAAGTTACATAACAGACAGGACTACACAGAGAAACCCTGTCTCAAAAACAAACAAATAACAAATTTGTATTGCTACACCTGGCTCAGAAAATTTTTCTTAAGACAGGTCTACAGGCCTAGCTCCCTGCCACTGCCCTTGGTCACAGGGTCATTCTTGGCACCTGGCTGTAATGAGGATTAACTTACTTTAGCTTGTAGGTGACTACTGGGTTCATATACTTGTCCCTGGACTTGTTATTGGATGCTATCCAGACAGGGAGGATGATGAACAGCTAGCTAACTGCCTTCTGGAATAAGACTGTTCAGAACAAGGGAATCCGCGGTTGATATGTAGAATTAAATTATATTGTAAAATAAAATTAAATAAATAAATAAATAAATAATTGTTCTAAAACAAAAAAAAAAAAAGACTGTTCTCTTTCAGACAAAAGCATCTGATCCACCAGCTGAGAATTTGTCCACTCCTGAGGGTGAGCAGGGCGGGGCTAAGTAGATGCCAGCTTACCATCTCTACTATCATCCAGTTGGGTCATCCAACAAGAAGAAATGGATATGAAATTCCAGCAATAAGAAATGATTGGAGCTGAAGACCTTAAGTGCTTGCATTTTGCCCGTTGACTAGACACACTAGAACTATCTGCATTATCTATGCAGCATGGGGCTTTTATTATTCTTACCTAAAGATGTCTCTTTTTGGTAATGACAAATGCCTTGTTTTTGTTTTTGTTTTTTTTTTAAAAAAAAAAGGTCTGGTTTTTCTCAATACTCCTTTAATGGTTTTTAAATTGTTTCATATCTGGTCAAGTTGAGATTTTTAAGAACTTCATTTTTAATTTGTAATAAAAGTTTACAACTTGATTTAAAAAAAGTCAACAACTGCAAGCAACTGTTAATAAAGGTCTTAAATTAAAAAAGACTGTTCTCTTTCAAAGGGAACTGAGGCCCAAGAAAGAAGTTACTCGGAAGTAAAGACTGTGGCTAAATCACAGAATGTTCACATTTTAAAAGTTATTAGAGAAATAAAAACATGTTTTTTTTAAAAAAAAGACAGGACTATATGAATAAACACAACAATTATAACAAGAACTTTGCAATAATTACTTTTAAATTGCCCTTTTGTTTTTCTGCTCATATTCTATTGGAAGAATAAGATAAATTAATATGTATCATCAATATAACATGGAGATGGTATGTTAATATATGAACCTATTCTTTGTAATATATTAATACATCATATAATTACAAGAATTATAATGGAATATAACTTGCCTACAAAGTGAATATATGTGTGTGTGTGTGTGTGTGTGTGTGTGTGTGTGTGTGTGTACAAAATTGAAATCCAGTTCTTACTGGCAAGTGGATAAATAGGAGCTATTAACAATCTTGATTTACAAGTTGCACTTTCAAAGCTGTCCTTCAGTCCTTTGCCATGACATGGATTATAAAACTTTGTTTCTCAATTAAAGCTTAAAAATAACTTTCTGAGATTCACCCTACATTTTTTAATTTAAAGAAGTTTCTTGTATCAATTATATAAAATATTTCTTATTAGTTGCCTTTATGATAATTAAAAGAATGGTCCTCACTTTGTCTCTCCCAACTTGAATACAAATGGAAATTTGCTCAATCTGAACGGACAATTTCATGTAAAACTGAAGTAGAATAAATGTCATGCTCTATATATTTTTTATCAATACAAAACTTATAAAATCCAACACTGCAGGCGTTAGTAATATTTAATGCAAAATGGAAAATGATACTGTCATTACAGATTTAAATTCAACATATTGACTTTCACCTTAGGCAGATTTATTCAGCACTAAGAATTATCATGGGTTATAACTTGCCTAGAGGCAGCAACTGCTTTCTCAGTATCTAGCTAGCACAAATATATAAAGTCCTACATTTTTACCATATAAGTTGTGCTGACAGATTTTTAACATGGTAGGTTTTTTTTTACTTTTTTATTCACATTTTTATTTTATAATTTGATTTAATTTTACATATCAGCCACGGATTCTCCTGTCCTCCCTCCTCCCACCCCCTCCCCTACCCTCCCCCCACCACCCACCCCCTATTCCCATCTTCTCCATAGCAAGGACTCCCCTGGGTATTCAGCTCAACCTGGTAGATTCAGTCGAGGCAGGTCCAGTCCCCTCCTCCCAGGCTGAGCAAAGTGTCCCTGCATAAGCCCCAGGTTCCAAACAGCCAGCTCATGCACTAAGGACAGGTCCCAGTCACACTGCCTGGGTGCCTTCCAAACAGTTCAAGCTAATCAACTGTCTCACTTATCGAGAGGGCCTGATCCAGTTGGGGGCTCCTCAGCTCTTGGTTAACATACCAACCACAGTTCCCCCTCCCATCCCTCCTCCTGCTCCCTCCCCGCCTCCCCACCCACCACCCCATCCTCTCCTCCAGAAGGGTTTTGAGAGGTTAAAATTCTAGCAGCAAGGCCAACACCTATGAGAGGTTCCAGTTAGTCAGAATTTTGTTTTTAATTTCCAAGTGTTTTTAGAAATTCCTTTCTTCTCTGGCATATTACAGTGGGTTGACTGTCGGGTCCACTTGGAAGCTCACCCAAAGCCACCAACTTCTTTTGAGACAAAAGCTGTGAGTGGTTTGAGTCTACAGTGACACCATCTCAGCACTTAATGTCTACATCAACAAGTATAAAGCAAAGATGCTTTCCCGGAACAGGGGATGAGGGAGTGCTGTGCTGGCAGAGGTACCAAGGAAACAGTGTTATTAAGTTTCATTGGAAAGAAAAGGCTGCCAGGGAAAAACACTAAAAGGTAAGTCGTTCATCCAGTTCCATACTCTTTTACCAATAATACAAAACAAATCTTCGTTACTTACCACAGCTCTGTCTGCCTAAGATTAATTATCTCTCTGAAGCATCACCCCTTTAAGACCGCAGCATCTGTCATTCATGGTGACATGCTGTGGAATGTCTTTCTGGATGCTGTGAATATGTGTGGCTCCCAATGGCTAATAAGCTGCATTGGCCTATGGCAGGGCAGAAATGGATCCAGGTGGGAAAATCCAAGAGAGACAGTGAAAGGAGAGTAAGGAAAGACGCCAAACTGCCTTCCAAGGAGCAACAGTGATACAAACTTTCATTGATGCTGTAGACTTTGTAGTAGCTTCAGGTAGAAACCCTATCTCATAAATTTGTAACATACTGAGAAAGTTTTAAAAGTATAAGCCCACCACTTACCTATAAGGAATCTTTATCATTCTTATGCTGGGAACTTGCACAAGACATTTTAATCCTATTCATTTTCTTTGCTATTTCTTAAACCAGTAGTGACTACCCTTCCCACATCTGATGCATGCTCTTTTCAATATAATATTTTTATTGCTTCTCTGAGGATTTCACAGTCAATGCCTTCTCTTAAATTTTAAACCAAGAACTTGTACTCAATATACATCTAACTTTTCAGCATGAGTTTGAAATGTTTCTTTTCCCCAAAGAGTGGCTAGGACTTTAGATCAAAGTACATGCCTGTATTTGAATTTGTTTTTGGTGGTCCTATGTACATATGTTGGATTTTTCTCCTGTGTTATCAGGTTTTGACTACTGTCAAACTTCTGATATTTTTCTAACCAGCTTCTATGGCTTTGTGAGACATTATTATGATTTTTTTCCAATTCCAATACCAAAGAGAGTTTAATATCATTTCATCTGATCTTTAATGAAAATTCTCACATTGTTGGATTTTTCCAACATTTTTCTCTTTATACAGAGAAGTGACTTTTGTATAACTTATATCTTTGTATAAATTCTAAATAAAACACTAAAATGCTTTTTTATGGGCACTTGTTCTATAATATTAATTTATAAAGATAGGGAAAAAATCACATTCTCTGTTCGCTCAGCTACTCAGTCCAATGGCACTGTAAATGGTCAGATCTAAACATAAAATAGGGTTTTTTAAAATACATATTATATATATTATGCATTACTTTTACCTTCCTGTATTTTAAAAGAATTATAAGTATTGTATAAACCAATACTTATGCTAGTGTAGGGAATGATTGTGTGTTCATGATAAGCATTCTTAGCTCCCAAACATACAAGGTACACAAAATATAAAGTCATTTCTTCCAGACTTATTTATTTTTATATAATCATAACTGTAATTCTATGCACAGATTATATATTTAATGAATGTCACAAACATTTACTAAGTGTCTGGTATGTGTAAGCCTCTAGATATTGCATACATAAAGAAGGGGCCCTAAAAGACTCTAGGAAGCTAAGTCACTGTAACAAATTTGGACAACATATGATGCTTTTTACTAGTATTGTATTTTTTTAAAAAAAGGAAAAGAAAGAAGTCAATGTGTGTGTAATAAAGTTTTCTCAAGAAGGTTTGTGGTGCTGGGCAGATGGTTCAGTCAGTAAAGTGTTTGCCACATAGCCACGAGAACCTGAGTCTGATTCCCAGCAACCACGTAGAAGGCCAGGCTTGGTGGTGCATGCTTGTAATCCCAGTGCTTGGGAAGTAGAGACAGGGGAAGCCCTAGGGATTGCTGGCCAGCCAGTCCAGCCAAATCAGCAAGCTCTAGGCTTAGTTAGAGACTTAGTCTCAAAAAATAGGTGGAAACATGAACACCCAAAAGTGAGCTGAACAAGGAACGCACCCACCAGGTCTCAGCCCTACACAAAGAACTATAGGGAAGGAGGAGAGGTAGGTGGTCCTTCCTAGAGAGGAGCTCACCAATTCGTTGTCCGGTGCCAAAAGGTCAGCCCTGAAAACATGCATACCAATAAAATTATATGGACTCAACAGGTTATATTTAAGAATATATGTGTATATACATATTTATGCATTTAATAACAATTTATGAAAAAGAGGCCATGAATTTGAAGGAGAACAGGGAAAGGTATATGGAAGTGTTCAGAGGGAGGGAAGGGAAGGGAGAAATGTTATAATTAAAATATGTATCAGCCAGGCGTGGTGGCTCCTTTGTCAAAAATCAGGTGTCCATAGATGTGTGAGTTTACATCTGGGTCTTTGAATCAATTCCATCCATCCACCTGTCTGTTCTAATGCAATTACCATATGGTTTTTGTTACTGTAGCTCTGTAGCAGATCCTGAAATCAGGGATGGTGATACCTCCAGAAGTTCCTTTAATATACAAAGTTGTTTTAGCTATCCTGAGTTTTTTGTTTTTCCATATGAAGTTAAATATGGTTTTCAAGGTCTGTAAAGAGTTGTGCTGGTATATTAATGGGGATTGCATTGAATATGTAGATTGCTTTTGGTACAATAACCATTTTTTCTGTTAATGCTACCGATCCATGAGCATGGGAGATCTGGGATTGTTGGGGAGGCTTAAAGGGGTTTTATGGGAAGTGGTATTACCTGGAGTTCCTAGGACCAGCCTGGCCTCCTGTAAGGCTGCCCTCGTATGGAGCCCAGTGTAGGGGGTACAGTCTGGTATATATGTGTATTGTAAAGGTATATACATGTATATGTATATATTTTAAAGGAAATTTTATTTAACATGTATGTGTGTACTAAAATTTAGTATATATGTATGTATATATACATATATGTTAATAGGTATACTAAGCAGGTTGCATTTAGGAACATATATTTACATAACAAAAATTAATAAAAAGAGAAGCCATAAATTTGAAAGAGAGCAAGGGTGGGTATGT
>CABHPH010141618.1:0-36920 GCA_902168325.1 Peromyscus nudipes | reverse complement strand
CTCTCTCTCTCTCTCTCTCTCTCTCTCTCTCTCTCTCTCTCTCTCTCACTCACTCACCACCTAGCTTTTCCTCACTCTCTATAGTTACTTCCAGTCAGCTGGTTGCTTGCTCTGCATCTTGACCTATGGTTGATTTTATTTAAATAACACAATCTCCAGGTTCACAGTGTGATCAAATATCCTGCAACAACTTCCTTCATGGAAAGGACAGCACTTTGTTCTTACTGGAGTAGATATTTATTCTGGTTATGGATTTGCTTTTCCTGCATGTAATGCTTTTGCCAAAAAACACCATACACAGACATACAGAATGTCTTATCCACTGCACTGATATTCTACACAGTATTGTTTCTAATCAAAGAACTCACTTCACAGCAAGAGAGGTACAACAGTGGGTCCAAGATCATGGAATCCAGGGGTCTTACCATGTTCCCTACCATCCTGAAGCATCTGTCCTGATAGAAGGATGGAGAGACCTTTTGAAGACACAATTACAGTGCCAATTATATTGCAGCAGCCTGGAAGGCAGGGTTCTCCAGAAGGTAGTATATGTTTTAAATAAGCATCCAATATATGCTATGGTTTCTCCCATAGCCAGTATCCATGGGTCCCGGAATTAAGAGGTGGAAACTGGAATAGTTCCATTCACTATTACCCCAAGTGATTAACTAGAAAAAAAATTGTTTCCTGCCCATTGACCTTAAGTTCTGTTAGCCTAGAAGTTTTGGCTCCAGAGGGGGAAGCACTCCTGCCAGGAGCTACAACAAACATTCCATTGAATTGAAAGCCCAGATTTCTGATGGCCCTCTAGCCAACATGCTAAGAAAGGAATAACAGTATTATGAGAGGTAATTGATGCACATTATCAAGGGGAATTGGATTGTTTCTCCATAATGGAGGTAAGAAAGATTATGTCTGGAGTGCAGATCTTTTAGGGAATCACTTGGCATTACTATGTCCTGTGATTAAAGTCAAGGGAAACTATAATAGCCTAATCCGGGCAGGATGACAAAGGGCACAGACACATCAGGAATGAAGGTTTGAGTTACTCCTCCAGGAATAGAGGCAAGACCTGCTGAGGTGCTTGCTGAGTGTGGAGGAAATGCAGAATGAGTCATAGGGGAAAGTAGTTATAAATACCAGCTAAGACCACATGACCACTTGGAGAAATAAGAAGTATCATTGACATGAGTGTTTTCTATTGTGGAATATTACTTAACTAAGCAAAGATGTGTTACACTTTGTTTGTGCTGCATTTGTTTAACAATGTTCTGAAGATGTGTTGCTTTGCCTGCCTAAGGCACCTGATTGGTCTAATAAAAAGCTGACTCGCCAATAGCTAGGCAGAGGAGGGATAAATGGGAATGCAGGGCAGAGAGAGTAAGTAGGCAGATGAATCTCGGCTGGAGAGAGAACAGAAGAGAGAATAGGGGAGAAAGAGAGGGAGGTGCCTGGGGATAGCCAGCTGGGCAACCACCAGACAGACAGACACAGAATAGGGCATACAGAATTAAAGAAAGGTAAAAAGCCCCAAGGCAAAACATAGATAAAGAGAAACAGGTTAATTTAAGTTATAAGAGCTAATGGGACAAGCATAAGATAAGGCCAAGCATTCATAGTTAATAATAAATCTGTGTTTTGATTTGAGAGCTGGTTGGTGGCCCAAAAGAAAGCCTGCTACAGTTTCTGTCATATTTTGTTAATAATGTATTTGTGCAGATATTTGTGTTTTCTTTCCTCGATTTCTTTATCATGTGATGTAACATCATCTAAGTGAATATCAATGTCTATCATATCTATGTTTGAGATACTAAAGGAATGTCACTCAAGGGACATTGCCACCTATTCTAAATTTATAAGGCATTTTCATTGTACAAAGGATAGTTATTGCATATTAGGTGTAATTATGACCAGGTTATATATATATATAATACTTTTGTGATTGTATGTTGGATAGTTATATCATGTTTAGGTGTGATTATGAACTTCTAGTTATTGTTTTCATTTGGAAATTAATCACAACATAAGGAAATATGATTGTGTGTCAAACCGACAGGAGGTAGACTTGTGATGGCTATTCTTGGTTATCAGCTTGGCTACATATGGAATGAACTAAAACCCAAATGACTGAGCACACCTGAGAGGGATTTTTCTTATTGAATTATTTAGGTGGGAAGACCTACTTTTAATCTGGAACTTTGAGGTAGGAAGATAAACCTTTAATCCATATTTTTTGAAGTGGGAAGATTCACATTTAATCTGGACCACACTTCCTGCTGGCAGTTTTTGTGGAATGTTATTCTATGTGCTGTGAATGTGTGTTGCTCCGATTGGTTGATAAATAAAATGCTGATTGGCCAGTAGCCATGCAGGAAGTATAGGTGGGATAAGCAGACAACGAGAATTCTGGGAAGAGGAAGGCAGAGTCAGGAGTTGCCAGCCAGACACAGAGGAGGCAAGATGACAAGGCAGAACTGAGAAAAGGTACCAAACCATATTGCTAAACATAGATAAGAAGTATTGGTTAATTTAAATGTAAGAGCTAGTTAGTAATAAGCCTGAGCTGATTGCCAAGCAGATATAATTAATATAAGCCTCTACGTGCTTACTTGGGGGATGTGAGTGGAAGAGATTAGTCCCGACCGACCACCAGCCAGCCAGGACACAGGAAAACTTCCATCTACAGGCAGTCTATATAAAGGACATGGAGAAAGGAAGCTCTCTTTACTGGCTTGCTGTTGTGAGATATTTTTATACTGTGTGGAAATGTAATGCTGTGATTGGTGTAATAAAAAGCTGAATGGCCTGTGGAGGCCCATAAAGGTTTCCTAATGAGATCTGAGCTTGCTCTCACCGTGCAGGACTGCGTTGGATGATTGCTTAAAACTACATGCATGATTACAAGGTGATTGGAAGGGTCTATACTGGGCTGAGCTAGAGGGAGGTCTTTTGCTCCACCCCTTGGCATTTCTATAAATAGCCCTTTAGAAGAGACAGTAGGGGCCAGTGGATATCAATCCAGGCCCTCCTGAGGCTATCCTGTATTTCTATCTGCTTCTCTCCCCTTTATTCTTCTATCTAATATCTCTTATCCCTCTCTCCCCAAGAGTACCCTGTTGTAAAATGTGGGAGCCAGTCTCCCAGCTGGGCTCCCACAAATGGTACCCAAACAGGGACAGGGACTTGGTGAAAGGAGAGGGGGGCATTGCGAGTGAAAGGGGGCATGCCTGATAAGGAATTAAAAATAAAGGTGAAGGCATTTTATTCTTGGAAGTGAAAGTAAAGTGAAAGTGACTGAAAGATGCCCAAGAGAAAAGTGAGGCTGCAGCAAATATCTCTCTCTCTATCTAGGTTTCTTTCTTTTTTTCCTCTCTCTTAATTTCTATTTATAAAAATTAAGGAAAAAATATAAGGTAGAATGTAGGCATATAGTGTAGAAAAACAGGGTAAGAAGGAAAAATTATAAGGTAGAATATAGGAATATAGTGTAAGAAAAAACTTAGGACAAGATAAGCAACAAGACAGAGGAACCATGTCCTTGATTTTCCAACTATGGGACTATGAATGCAAACTCCTGGGGAAGAATCAGAGAAAAATCTATCAAGGGTGAGAAAAACAGGCAGAAAAATATTCCTATGGAAGCTTTTGGCCTGTGAACAGCTTAAAGTCCTGAGCAGCAGAGGAAAGAATTTTCCCTGAGGTGGATGTGAGTAAAATAAAACCCTTCGCTCCATTGACATTGTTACTGTATGATAACATTGTACCATCAGAATTAGTTTCCTTGGCCGTGAAGCCAAGAATAGGAAACAGAAGTCTTGGGAAAATTTTAGTAATGTTTCAAAACCTGAAATCATTCTTCGGAAAAACTTAGTAATCTTTCTCTTAAAAACTGAAAGCTTTTTATGTCTTTCCTTCTTAGATTTTTTTTTCTTCCTGTAATGGCAAAAATTAAACCCACATGGAAAATCTATCAGAATGAGAAAATCACCTGTAATTTCCCTAGGAAAAAAAAACTAAAAAAACCTCTTGGAATATGGCAAATCCTCTTTGCTAGTCCTGTTTCCCCTTTAAGCTGGTATTGGGTGGGGGGGGAAGGGCTGAGAAGCTCTTTCTTTTCTTTTTCTCAGGGAAAAGATCTCTCTGAAAAGCTCTTTCTCTTCTTTCTCTGTTGGGGAGAAAATCTTTCTAAAAAAGCTCTATTTTTCAAGTACTCTCTTTTACTTTCTCACTGACCCAATAAGACAGGGTGAGTGAAAAAAAAAGGTTACCAAAATGCCCATCCAAGTGCATGTAGACAGACAGACATGGCCCACTCCAGGGACAATGTTAGATGAAGGAAGTACACCTGTCAATGCCAGCTCAGGGAGAACAGAAACCTACCATGGGGAAAAGCTCACTTGATCTTGATTTTCAGTACAAACACAGATCATGTAAATAGGAACTGGGAGTGCAACAGCCACCATTGGTCACAGCTGACCCAAAAGGCAGCTTGGGAAATGTAGTTCGTTCATAACAGTGTGCTGATATAGAGAAAGGCAGCTTGGGAAATGTAGTCCATAACGTAGTTTGTAACAGCATGATAATATAGAAAAAGGTAGTTTGGAAAATGTAGACCTTAACAGAGATGCCGGTACTGCACTGCCCCAAAATTCTGTTTTTTCAGCTCAAAATGCAATTTTTTCCCCCACAAGCTTTGTTAGCTTCCTCCCAGGAATGGGAAACAGGCAAACAGCCTGCCTGTCAGATGGGGATTATTTGCTATGGAAAAGCGAGATGGCAAATTAAATATAAAACAAATATTCCTTGTAATCCTCAAGGACAAGGCATAGTGGAAAGAGCTCCTAGCAGTGTTAAAAAGCAGCTTTAAAAAAATCAAGAAGAGGGAATTTTAACCTCAGTTACCAAATGAAGCTTGCTGGCTACCCACAGGAGTCTCATATCAAAGTTGACCATGAACTCCAAACTTTCAGAAATAAAGCAGTGTTGAGTTCACCTATAATTTTTATTATTGTAACTCATGATTTGTGTACTCTCTGTCTTGTTGAAAGAAAATATAATAGTTCAGCTAAGAAATCTTTTCTAGATATTTGCTAAAGTTTATAAAGTACTCCTATAGAGTTTGATTTTCAATGTAAGTTAGTTCTGTTACGAGATTCTTCTAGATAAGTTTGTAAAATAGTTCTATAGAGTTTCCTTTTAAGTATAAGCTTGTAAAAAGTGTAAATATTGAATATAAAAAGTGTAAATATTGAATGTAAGTTTGTAAAAAGTGTATAGTAATATTTATACTAGAATTGTTTTTATTACTCTTTTACCTCCATATGTATTTTAACACTTTTTATGATAGATCACACTAGAATATTATGATTTCAATGGCCCCTGGAAAACTTACGTGAAGGTGTCATAATTAGGGGAGCTTTTCTGTCTTCTTCCTAAAAGTTTCCATTTCTTCTGTTTTTGTTTAGAAAGGGGTAGGCCTTCCACAATCGAGTTAGTTTGTACAGAAATTCTATTGCTGTGATAGAAACACATGTATATTTAAGCTACTTAAACAGCTAGAAGTATCTTTATAATAAACATGGGTTTTTTGTTTACTTGAGTGGATACTTTGAAGTGTACCAGGGGTTGGTAGCCAAAGACAGGCAACTTTCTTCTTGATAGCTTCCAGAACGTAATTAATCAAGAAGAACAACCTAATACAGGCACAGTCTATCTGAGGAGGGGGGGGCTTCATTATATCAAGAAGGGGCAATTGTGGAGGCCCATAAAGGTTTCCTAATGAAATCTGAGCTTGCTTCACCCAGCAGGACTGCATTAGAGGACTGCTTGACCACATGCTTGGTTACAAGGTGATAAGAAGGGTCTACACTTGGCTGAGCTAGAGGGAGGTCTTTTGCTCCACCCCTTGGCATTCCTATAAATAGCCCTTTAGAAGAGATAATAGGGGCAGGTGGATATTGATCCAGGCCCTCCAGAGGCTATCCTGTGTTTCTATCTGCTTCTTTCCCCTCTATCCTTCTATCTAATATCTCTTATCCCTCTCTCCTTAAGAGTACCCTGTCATAAAATGTGGGAGCCAGTTTCCCAGATGGGCTTCCACAATGGCTAATAATTAGGCAGGAGGTATGGGCAGGACTTCATGCAGAGTGAGAATTCTAGGAAGAAGAAGGTGGAGTCTCTAGACAGACTAGGAGGAAGCATCATGAGCAGTACAGAGAGATGAGGTAATGAGCCACATAACAGAAAGTAGATTAAAATAAATGGGTTAATTTAAATTATAAGAGCTAGTGGGAAAAGCCTAAGCTAAGGCCAAGCTTTCATAATATGTCTCTGTACCATTATTTGGGAGTTGGCTGGAGGGACAGAGGAAAACTCTCTACAGCTTGCTCTTGCTAGCAAGTCCATTCCTTCACTGGCATTAGAGCCTACTTCTTTGGGATTCCAGTGTATACTGAAGACCAGCTTGTGGACTGAACAACTACTGGATTCTTGGAATTTCCTTTCATCGGCAGCCATTATTGGATTAGCTGGACCACAGCCTGTAAATCATTCTAATAAATATTTTCTACATATAGATTCAGTCTATAAGTTCTGTTACTCTAAAAAATCCTGAACAATACACCCATATAAGGAAAACATACAATATTTGTCTTTTGGGGTCTGAGTTACATCACTTGGGATGATTTTTTTCTACCTCTATCCATATATCTGCAATTTTCATATTCTTTTCTCTTAATAGCTGAATAATATTCCATTGTATGAATTTATCACATGTTCATTATCTGTTCAACAATTGATGGACATCTAGGACTATTTCTCATTGCTGGCTATTATGAATAGAGCAGCAATGAATATAATTGAGCAAACATCTCTGTAATAGGATTTTGAGTCCTGTTGGTAAGATATTGATGATCTTGAGGTTGATTCCCAGTTTTTTATGGAACTACCACACTGATTTCCATAGTGGCTATATAATTTTCACCCCACCAGCAGTAGTTGACTGTTACCCTTTCCACACATCCTCACCAATATGAGCTGTCATTTCATTTATTGGTCTTGGCAATTCTATCTGGGGTAAGAAGAATGTCAAAGTAATTTGAACTTGAATTTTCCTGATATATAAGGATGTTGAACATTTCTTTGTTGCTCAGTCATTTGTGTTTCGTTTTTCATGACTGCTCTGCTTAGTCTTGTACCCCATTTTAACTGGGTTGTTCTCTTGATTTTTTTTTAGTTCTTTATATATTTTATATAATAACCCACTATCAGATAAAAAATTGATTAAGATCTTCTTCCATTTCTGTAGGCTGCTGAATGATGGTGTCCTTTGGCATACAGAAGATTTTCAGCTTCATAGGATCCCATTTTAATTGTTGTTCTTGATACCTGTGCTATCAGTGTCCTCTTCAGAAAGTCATTCCCTATGCCAATGTCTTCAAGCCTATTTTCTCTTCTATTAGATTCAGGGTATCTGGTATTATGTTGATATTCTTGATTCTTTTGGGATGCAAGGTAATAGATATGGATCTATTTTCATTCTTCAACATGTAGTCATCCAGTTTGACCAGACCATTTTTTGGAGATGCTATCTTTTCTGTTGCGTGTATTTTTATGTTTTTGCTTCTTTGTCAAAAATCATGTGTCCATAGGGGTGTGGACTGATGTCTAGGTCTTTGATTCCCAGTGTATCTGTTGTTATGCCAGTATCATTTTGTTTTTCTTACTATAGCTTTGTAATACAACTTGAAATCTATGATAGTGATAGTTCCATCAATTTTCTTATTATTCAGGATTATTTTAGCTATCCTGGTTTTCTGTTGCTTGTTTCCATGTGAAGTTGAATATTGTCTTTTTTCAGATTGTGTTAACAATTGTGTTGGAATTTTGATGAGGATTGCATTGAATCTGTAGATCATCTTTGGTAGGATGGCCATTTTCACAATATTAATTCTACTAATCCATGAATCCAGAAGATCTTTACATCTTCTGGTGTCTTCTTCAATTTATTTCTTCAATGTCTTAAAGTTTACTTTATACAAGTCTTTTACTTGCTTGGTTAGAGTTATCCAAGATAATTTATATTATTTCATTTGAGGCTATGGTGAAAATAATGTTTCCCTGATTGTTTCTCAATATGTTTATCATTGGGTATATTGGAAGGCTATTAATTTTTGTATATTAATTTTGTATTCTTTCTTTGCTCAAATTATGAGCTATAGAAGTTCCCTAGTGGAATTTTAGAATATTTTATGTATAAAATCATATTTATCTACAAATTTACTTTGACTTTGTCCTTTCCTGCTTGTATTCCCTTTATCTTCTGCAGTTCTTATTATTCTAGCTATTGAACAGGTATGGAGAGAGTGGACATCCTTATCTTGTTCCTGATTTTAGTGGCAATGCTTTCAGTTTCTCTGTGTTTAAGTTGATGTTGGTTGTGGGCTTGCTGTAAAGCACCTATATTATGTTTAAGAATGTCCCTTTTATCCCTAGTTTCTCCAGGACTTTTATCATGAAGGGATGTTGGATTTTGTGAAAGGCATTTTCTCTGAGTAAGATCACCATGTGGTTTTTGTTTTTCAGTCTATGTGGTAGATTATATTTATTGATTTATGTATATTGAACCATTCCTGCATCATGGGATGAAGCCAACTTGCTTGTGTTGCATACAAACAGACTGTACAGCTTTCATCAAGGTCAAACCTAAATTCAGAGACAATCTGTAACTCAGTCCTCCCCTTGGTGTTCACATGTCATCAATTTCTTTTAGGTTTTCCAGTTTGGTGGAGTATAGATTTTTTTTTAATTAATTAATTTATTTTACATCACAGACACAGTTTCCCCTACCTCCTTTTCTTCCAGTCCCACTCCCATCCCCCCTTTCCTTACCTGCCCCCATCCATTCTTCCATTTCTGTTTAGAAAAGGGCAGGTCACCCATGAATATCAACAAAACATGACATAACAAGTTGCAGTAAGACTAGGCACCTCCTGATATATTAAAGCTAGGCAAGGCAACCCAGTATGAAGAGTGGATTCCCAAAAATCTGTAAAAGAGTGAGAGACAGCTCGTGTTCCTGCTGTTAGGAGTCCCACAAGAGGACCAAGCCACACAAATGTAACATATGTGCAGAGTGCCTAGGTCAGTCCCTGGTAGAATTTTTGTTCCCTGGTAGAATTTTTGAGGTCACTTATGTATACTATCATATCATGTGCAAATAGAGAAAGTTTGACTTATTCCTTTCCAATTTGTATCCCCTTAATCTCCTTATGTTGTCTTATTGCTCAAGCTAGAACTTCGAGTACTATTTTGAATAGATATGGAGAGAGTGGACAGCCTTGTCTTGTTCCTGATTTTAGTGGAATCATTTTGAATTTCTCTCCATTTAATTTGATATTGGCTGTTGGCTTTGTGGATATTGCCTATATTATGTTTAGGTATGTTCCTTGTATCCCTGATCTCTCCAAGACCTTTATCATGAAGGCTTTTTTAGCATCTAATGAGATAATTATGTGGGTTTTTTTTCTTTCAGCTTATTTATATGGTGGATTACATTGACAGATTTTCATAAATTGAACCATCCCTGAATCTTTGGGATGAAGCCTACTTGATCATGGTGGATGATTTTTTTGATGTGTTCTTGAATTCAGTTTGCTAGTATTTTTTTGAGTATTTTGCATCAATGTTCATGAGGGAGATTGGTCTGTAATTCTTTCTTTGATGCATCTTTGTGTGGTTTGGGTATCAGGATAACTGTAGCTTCATAAAAAGAGTTTGGCAATGTTCCTTCTGTTTCTATTGTGTGGAACAATTTCAGGAATATTGGTATTAGCTTCTCTTTGAAATTCTGGTAGAATTCTGTGCTGAAATCATCTGGCCCTGGGCTTTTTTTGGTTGGGAGATTTTCGATGACTGTTTCTATTTCCTTAGGGGTTATAGGTCTATTTAAATTGTTTATCTGATCTTGATTTAATTTTGATATCCAGAAAATTGTTCATTTCTTTTAGATTTTCCAATTTTGTGGGGTATAGGTTTTCGAAGTGTGACCTAATGATTCTCTGGATTTCCTCGGTGCCTGTTATGTCCCCCCCCCTTTCATTTCTTATTTTGTTAATTTGAATATTGTATCTCTGCTTTTTGGTTAGTTTGGATAAGGGTTTGTCTATTTTTTGATTTTTTTTTGAAGAATCAACTCTTTCATTGGTTCTTTGTATTGTTTTGTTTCTGTTTTATTGATTTCAGCCCTCAATTTGATTATTTCCTGTCATCTATTCCTCCTAGGTGAGTTTGCTTTTTGTTCTAGAGCTTTCAGATGTGCTGTTAAGTGCTGTGGGATGTTCTGTATGGCAAATGTGTTGCTAATAAAACACTGATTGGTCAGTGGCTAGGCAGGAAGTATAGGCGGGACTAACAGAGAGAATAAAAAGAGCAGGAAGGTGGAAGGAGACGCTGCCAGACGCTGCCAGCCATCGCCAGGACAAGCAGCATGTGAAGATGCCGGTAAGCCACGAGCCATGTGGCAAGGTATAGATTTATAGAAATGGATTAATTTAAGATATAAGAACAGTTAGCAAGAAGCCTGCCATGGCCATACAGTTTGTAAACAATATGTCTCTGTGTTTACTTGTTTGGGTCTGAGCGGCTGTGGGACTGGCAGGTGAAAGAGATTTATCCTGACCGTGGGCCAGGCAGGAAAACTCAAGCTACAAATGGCGCCAGAATGTGGGGCAGGAATTTCCACTTAAAATCTGAGAAAGCGTAAAAAGAAGATTCTAAAACGGAGCTAAAACAGCTTCCCAGTTGTCTTTCTCAAGTTAGTGGCAGCCTGCGGGTTTGAGCTACTTGTGGGTTCCTGGCATGTATGCTTGACCTGCAGTATGGCGGGAATGAGGCGTCTGCAAGTGGCACATTAAGCTGCATGGTGGATTTAGCCTTTGCTAGTACAAAACAAAAAAAAAGAGGTTTCTGGGCTAAACACTGCTTGGATAAAAGTATAGACCCACAATAGCTCCCAGAGCTAGCGGTAAATGTACCACTGCCATGTTGGGAAGCTGAAGTGGGCGGAGCCAGCAGCCACAGCACCGTTTCAGTCCTAGAAATGCTGCAGTTTAAAACAATTGATTCACAATAAAACAGATTCAGATGAAACAAGACTTTAAATGCTTTAAAATGTGTGTAAAAATGTATGTAGGCTTCAAAGAGAGATAAAAAGGAATATATACAGTTATATAAAGAAATAGATAGTTTTGAAAAATGAAGTCTTTAAAGAGACAGTAAAGGTAGTATAAAATATAAGCCACATAAAGATGGATATCACACAGAGAATCTGCATTGTGTTGTCTTTGGGATTCTTAACTGCAGAGAGATATTTGATTGTAAAGGAAGCTGAGTTAAACCAATATGTATATTTTAAAGATACCTTGACTTCAAAATTTGGATGTAAAGATATGTTGCTTTGGAAAGGAAGCTCTGATTTTGTTTCCACAGAAAGCCAGAGGCTATGGATTTGTTCCAGATTAAGATACATCAGGTTTGACCAGCCAAGACCATCTGAAAGGACTCCGATGACACCATGGCCCAGATGATCCAACATCCAGAACTGTTTCAAGGCAACTGGCTCAGACGATACACTCTCACGGACTACTCCATTATCCTAAAATTTTCTTTGTGTCCCCATAAGATACAGCGCCCCCCTCCAGCAGGAAGTAGTAAGAGAAGCTACGCCCAAATTCCCAAATTATATGTAATTTACTTTAAGGTTAAAACCTTCCTTTTTGAAAAAAAAAAAGGGGGAAGTGCTGTGGGATGTTCTGTATGGCAAATGTGTTGCTCACTGATTGGTCAGTGGCTAGGCAGGAAGTATAGGCGGGACTAACAGAGAGAATAAAAAGAGCAGGAAGGTGGAAGGAGACGCTGCCAGATGCTGCCAGCCATCGCCAGGACAAGCAGCATGTAAAGATGCCGGTAAGCCACGAGCCATGTGGCAAGGTATAAATTTATAGAAATGGATTAATTTAAGATATAAGAACAGTTAGCAAGAAGCCTGCCATGGCCATACAGTTTGTAAACAAAATAAGTCTCTGTGTTTACTTGGTTGGGTCTGAGCGGCTGTGGGACTGGCAGGTGAAAGAGATTTATCCTGACCGTTGGCCAGGCAGGAAAACTTAAGCAACAGTTAAGTCTCTTCTTTTTTCTTTTTTCTTTCTTTTTTTTTTTTTTTTTGTTTTTCTAGACAGGGTTTCTCTGTGTAGCTTTGCGCCTTTCCTGGAACTCACTTGGTAGCCCAGGCTGGCCTCGAACTCACAGAGATCCGCCTGGCTCTGCCTCCCGAGTGTTGGGATTAAAGGCGTGCGCCACCACCACCCGGCGCTGTTAAGTCTCTAGTGTGAGATCTCTCCAAATTCTTCATGAAGATACTTCATGCTATGAGCTTTCCTCTTAGCACCACTTTGAGTCCCATACGTTTGGGTATGTTGTGCATTTTCATTGAATTCTAGGAAGTCTTTAACTGCTTTATTTCTGCCTTGACCCAGTGGTCATTCAGCAGACAGTTGCTCAGTTTCCATGAGTTTGTAGGCTTTCTGTTGTTTCTGTCATTGTTGAAATCCAGCTTTAATCCATGGTAGTCTGATAAGATACTGGAGGTTATTTCAGTGTTTTGTATCTGTTGAGACCTGTTTTGTGGCTGAGTATATGATCAGTTTTGGAGAAGGTTCCATGAGGTGCTGAGAAGGTATGTTCTTTTGTGAGTGAAATGTTCTGTAGATATGTTAATTCCATTTCTGTTATGTTTCTTTCTGCATTACCTGACCATTGGTGAAACTGGGGTGTTTAAAGTCTCTCACCATTAATATGTGTAGTTTAATGTGCAATTTAAGCTTTAATAATGTTTTACAAATGTGGGTGCCCTTACATTTGGGACATAGATGTTCAGAATTGAGTCATCATAGTGGAGTTTTCCTTTAATGAGTATGAAATGCCCATCTCTATCTTTTTTGATTAATTTTGGTTGGAAGTCTATTTTGGTAGATAATAGGATAGCTTGCTTCTTAGGTCCATTTTATTGGAAAAATCTTTTTCCAGCCTTTTACTCTGAAATATCTTTGATGTTGAGGTGTGTTTCTTTTATGCAGAATGATGGACCCTGTTTTTTAATCCATTGTTAGCCTGTGTCTTTTTATTGGCCAATTGAACCCATTGATATTGAACGATATTACTGACCAATGATTTTTAATTCCTGTTATTTTGTTGTTGTTGGTGGTGGTGGTGTTGTGTGTGTGTGTGTGTGTGTTTCCCTTCTTTGAGTTTTGCTGGTGTGAGATTATCTATTGCCTATGTTTTTGTGGGTATAGTTAAATTCCTGGTATTGGGTTTCCTTCTACTACCTTCTGTAGGGCTGGAGTTGTGGATATTGTTTAAATTTGACTTTGTCATGAAGTATGTTTTCTCCATCTATGATGATTGACAGCTTTGCTGGGTATAGAAGTCTGGCCTGGCACCTGTGGTCTCATAGAGTCTGCAAGACATCAGTCCAGGCCCTTCTATAGATTTTAGGGTCTCCACTGAGAAGTCATGTGATTCTAATAGGTCTGCCTCTATATGTTACTTGACCTTTCTCCTTTACCTGTTTTAATATTCTTTGTCCTGTATATTTAGTGTTTTATTATGTGGCAAGAGGATTTTTTTTCTGATCCAGTCTATTTGGTGTTCTGTTAGCTTCTTGTACCTTGATAGGTTATGTCCTTTAGTATGGGAAAATTTATTCTATGATTTTGCTAAATATATTCTCTAGTTTTCTGAGCTGGGTTTCTTCTTCTATTCCTATTCTTATGTTTGGCCTTTTCAGTGTCCCAGATTCCTGGATGCTTTGTGTTGGGAATGATTTAGATTTAACATTTTTTTGACTGATCAATCTATTTCCTCTATCGTGTTTTCAACGTCTGAGATTCCCTCCTCCATCTCTTGTAGTCTGTTAATGTTTGCATCTGTAGTTCCTGTTTACTTACCCATATATTTTCCATTTCCAGGATTCCTTTCATTTGTGTTTTCTTTGTTGCTTCTATTTCCATTTTCAGGTCTTGTACACCTGTCTTTTTTTCTTGGCTTTCATGGCATTCTTTTAGATATTGATTGGTTTCATCCCACTTTTTTTTTTGTTTGTTTTGTTTTTTCCTTTTTCTTTTGGTTTTTTGAGAAAGGGTTTCTCTGTGATACAGTCCTGGCTGTCCTGGAACTCACTCTGTAGACCAGGCTAACCTTGAACTCACAGAGATCAGTCTGCCTCTGTCTTCTGAGGGCTAGGATTAAAGGTGTGTACCACCACTGCCAGGCTTGTTTTCCCCTCTATTTCTTTAAGGGAAATTTTCTTCTTTAAGAACCTCCAGGGCTGGAGAGATGGCTCAGTCGTTAAAGGCTAGGCTCACAACCAAAAATATAAGAACCTCCATAATCTTCAGTCATTTTTGTTTTATTGTGCTTCAGCTGTGTTCTTTTGTTTGGGTTTGTTGTAGGATAGCTGGGCTCTTGTGGTGCCCTATTGACTTTTCTGTTATGTTCTTACACTGGTGTTTGACATCTGGATTTGGGATGATTATAGGTCTATGTGTTGATTCCTGTGTTTGTCTTTGTTGGATGGGTGTTTTGTTCTTTGGTTTCTCTTCCTCTCTGGTGTTCTGGCCTAAATGTCCAATGGTTCTGGTGACTAGTGAGTCTTCATTTAGGTCCAGTACGGTGTCCTCTCTGGGGGTTTAGGGAACTAGGGTCTGTAGAACCAGCCTGGCCTCTGGTAAAGCCTAAGTCTTTTTCTGAAGTTTTAGACCAGGATATGGAGCCCTGAGGAGGGATTGCAGTCTGGAGTTGCTGGGCAGGCTCAAAGGGGTTTAGCTGGCAGTGGGTGGTGTGTTACCTGGGGTCCTTAATACCAGCCTGGCCTCCCATAAGGCTGCAGGGGCTGTGGGCCCTAGTGTGGTGCCCAGGGGAGGGTGTGCAGTATTGGAGTACAGGAAAAAAAAATTTTTTTCAAAACAGGATTTCTCTGTGTAGCCCTGGCTGTCCTGGACCTCATTCTGTAGACCAGGCTGGTCTTGAACTCAGAGATCTGCCTACCTCTGAATGCTGAAATTAGAGGTGTATGTCACCACCACCCAGCTTGGAAGTGTAGATTTTTAAGAAAAATATTTTTAATTTTTTATATTCCATATGGATGCTTTGATACAAATGTCTATATCATATTCATCTTGAAACAGAGTTATGAATGTTATGAACAGCCAAGGGTGCTAGGAATCAAACCTAGGTCTTCTGCAAGAACAAGTTCTCTTAACAGCCTAGACATCTCTCCAGCCACAATTACAGATTTTTAAAGTATATCTTTGTTATCCTCTGAATTTGTGTCTGTTGTAATGTTCCCCTTTTCTCTAACTTCATTCTAATTTGGATTTTCTCTCTTTGACTTTTGGCTAATTTGGCATAGGGCTTGTCAAGCTTGATTTTCTCAAAGAAACAATTCTTCCCCTCATTGATACTTTGTATTGTTTTTGTTATTGTTTTGCTTCTATTTCAGAGTTAAGCCCTAGATTTATTTCTTGCCATCTACTTTTCGGAGGTATTATTTATTATACTAGAACTTTCAGTTGTGTTGTCAAGTAACTAATATGAGATCTCTCTGGCTTTTGATGCTATGAACTTGGCTCTTAGAACTGCCTTCATTGTGCCCATGGGTTTGGGTATGTTGTTTTCATTTTCACTCTATTTTAAAATGCTTATAGCTAGCTAGCTAATATTTAGGCTAGAAAGACAACAAAGATTGAGTCTCTCCCTCATACTCAGTTCTGGGCCCCAGTACCTTTGTCACTAATAATACAAATTTGTAACTGAAAAACAGTGATGGATAAAGAAAAGAGAAAATGTCCCATCTTCTCCTCAGAATTTGAAATACTATGTAAAAAGGAGAAAACATCACAAATCCCTCTCCTGAAGATTTAAAACACAAGTGATCTGAGCAGGGAAATGGGAAAAGGGGGTAGGCTCTAGATGGAGAGGGGAGAGGAAGATTTTACATGAGGGTAAAATCACAGTAGACGTCTGAAAAAGTCATAAGAAATCATTCTATTATCTACTACCCCCCAAAACCTTGTAATATATATCTGTGCATAAATGTATTTATGTGAAAATTTCTCATCTGGGCTGACAATGCTCCCTCTAAAAACCAAAGATCACCTAACAAATACCCTAATACCAGACATGAGAATCCCCCCAAACATTAAAGATTATTGCTATTTACCTTGGTTGCCCCCAAGAGATGGAAAGTAAATCTCTATTGCTGAAGACACCACATACTTCAGACACAGGGCCCAGAGGCCCCAGAGTAGGAACTGATCTATCTGTATGTATGACTCCTTTTTGCAGACTTTCATAGTACCAGAAGGTACCATGCAAGCTTTCAAAGGAAGGAAGCAACCAACAGTACAACCCAGCTAAGACATCTATCAACCGTAAAGAGCAGCATTACATAATAACCCTCAGGCTGCAGTGGCACACAATAGACAGCAACTAATTGGACTTCAGAACAAATAACAAGAGGAAATCATGCCTGGTACTGGAAACCTAGCCAGAGATAATGAAGTCATAGATCTTGGAGAACTATAACCATTTACTAAACCAGCATAATCCCTAACAACATTCTAAGTACTTGTCCTTCTAAGTGTAGTACTCATCCCCAGTAAAGGAAACTTCTTTTTGTAACAGATAGAGATCACTACAGAAAACTACACGCAATCAAAGTGCAAAGCTGTTCATCCCAGTTACAATAGATATATCCACAAAATAACTCCCAGATCTAAGGCTCATGGAACTTTGTGGAAGAGGGAAGAAGTAAAAGGCAGAAGACAGGGTAGTTTACTGTGACGCTGTGTCTCCTAGCAATGTCAACTTACACCCATAGTCTTACCAACATGACAAACACGAGATGAACAAGGACAAAAATAAGCATGCAAAAGTGAATGTAGGCTTCAACCTTACAGAAATAACTACAGGAAACTAAGAAATGCTAAGAGCAGGAAAAATAGTCTCCTGTGCAGGGAGAACACACAAATTGTTTATCCAATACCAAATGGTCAGCTCTGAAATCATACATACAAGTCTATTCATCAGATTAAGCAGGTTATATCTAGGAATATATATATTCTTATATTCCTTATGTTTTATATATTTATAAACGTATACTTTATATACCAATATGTATGTTTATATATTTATAAGGTAACTAAATGCAACTAAAACATGGACTAGTTAACACCCCTAACAAAAACTGCACTCCAGACTTGAGTTTTTCCTCTGCAATGTTCCCTTTGTCCATTGTCTGCTCTCATCTCTTACTACTCTGTAATAAACTCTGCATTCATGTTATCTCGTCTGAATTTATTCAGCAGAGAACACAAAGATCAGGAAGCTCAAGAGAGCTCTGTACAGTAAGGAGACGATCTGTGATAGCCACACTGTTAGTTTTGAATTAAGTTTTAAGTATATTGGCAAGCCAAAGTAAAAGTATAAAATGTGATAGACACATCAAAGCAGGTACTCAAAACATCCAGAAGAAATTGACTAGCGAAGTCTGTTGTGGAAGTCATCTCAGAGTTCTAGATAGACCACTGTGTTCCCTCCATTAATACTTCCAAGTAAGAGTAACAGTATCAAATTGAGGGCTTCCAAACATTCAGCATAAACTGACTGAGGAAGCTGAGAAAAAAAAAAAAAACTTTTTAAAGGCCTTTGTTTTCTTTTGCAGGAAGATAAACTTGGTTCATGTTATCTACTGCTTGAGGTTATTAGGTTTGCATCCATGGGTTAGTGAACACATTGTGTTTAGCTACTTGTGTGCTTTTTCCTTTACCTTTGAACATTTCTTGGATCCTGGCCAAGTAGATACGTCAATTTTTCTTTTCCTTAGTTGAGTGGTTTGTTATTTGAGATATAGGATCCTAATTAACATGTCAAGAAAGTTAATAAAAACGTAAAAATTGACTGAGAAAACCTTTTATATATGATTAACTACTCTTATTTTTCAAAGAACCCATTATTAGTATTTGATAGTGATATATAGTCCACACTCTACTGATTAATAACATCCTTTCATTTCCAATACTTCTGGTTACTCTGAAATTTTAACTTTTGATTTTCCATTTTTTTTTTTTTTTTGGTTTTGAGACAGGGTTTCTCTGTGTAGCTTTGCGCCTTTCCTGGAACTCACTCTGAAGCCTAGGCTGGCCTCAAACTCAGAGATCCACCTACCTCTGCCTCCCGAGTGCTGGGATTAAAGGCGTGCACCACCACTGCCTGGCTTGATTTTCATTCTTAGTTCATTAGTTTTCAGCCCACATCTTGATAAATATTTGAAACTATAAATTATATTGTCTTATCAAGGTCCTACAAACATTATTGTACTCAGTTTTCAGTTTGAAATGTCTTACATTAGTATTAATTTTTCCATTTAGCAGGTAAAGAAACTGGGAAACTAAGATTAAATATTAAACTTAAAACTAAAACTAGACTAATGTTTTGATAGTGCAAAACTGTGATAGCATTTAAAGGATGTCTAGCTCAATTTGGGAACAAAATTCCTGATGAAACACTAAAATGAGTATCTAGCTTTACTCTAAAGTTCCTTTGAAGTTACTGAGACTAATCATCAGACATAAGCACACTCCTACCCTATGTGTACTTCACAAATAAATAAGATGATATTACATGACTGTCTGACATTACTAATAGAGATGGATGATTCCAACTGCTAGGTGACTTCATCTTGACTTTGTGGTTCAAATGACAAAAGCCTATGTGAACAGAAGAAACAAATGTACCAAAACACTGTAAACAAGATTCAAGAATGGCAGGTTGTCACTAGCTTTCTAGAACCAAGAGAATATCATTAGCAAATTCATTTTACCTTTATCCTTTTCTACTAAGCTTGGTTCACATGACTGCCAGCATTTCCCAGGTTCCTGTCTCTCAGTTTCTTATCTTTGTTTCAAACTAAAAAATCCTAGAAATTTGCTGATTTGAATCAGATCCCTCTATTCTTATTGCAATCACTGTGGCCAGGAGAGAGCTTGGTCTAAGATAACCTCAGGCAATCACTTTCCTCATACATGGTTTATACTGAAACCCAACCTTAGGTACAGAGAATGGACAGACATTTTCCATAGACTGCTAGTCCATAAGACATAGTGTTCTTACAAAATAGTGTATTATATATCCTGTTTAATCTACATTATAAATGAGGCTACCTTGTATATGAATAATAGACTATAATAACTTTAATCTTAGTCATTATACACAAAGAATTTGGAAGGAGACATTCTAACTGGGATGATAATGGGGATGGAGTTATACCCAGGTAGAGAAGAGATAAAGTAATTTTACAATTTGAACATATTTTTGTAGTAAGAGTCCTTTAGAGACAAAAGGGTAGAAAAAAAGGAGGTAAGAAGGCTGAGAGTAAAAAACAATCATTCAAACAAACAAACAAAAAAACAAAAACATTTCTTTTTTTCCCTGAGATGGAGAGAACACGAAGTTGGATGGGTAGGGAGGTGGGGAAAATCTAGACAGGGCTGCAATGAAAAGAATATTTTATGAGAAAGAGCCAATAAAAAACAACAGTAGAATCATTCTAACAATCATAACTGATGGAATACTTAAGCCATACAATTGTTATTTAGTAAGACCCTATCTATGTCCCTCTTCATCTCTCATTTTAAATTAGAAAATTATGAGCCATTTCCAATTAAATGGAAATGACTTTTTTTCTTATTTTTGAGAATATAGAGGAAACATCAGACTTTTAGAACCCAGCATTCATCAGGGGCTGCAAATGCACTACATAAACTAATTTCCCACTTTGCTAGAATACACAATGGTTTCCTTGTCTACGTTTTTCTACAGCCAGGAAAAGAGCTGTGCAAATCATTCAACTTTCTAAAATTGAGTTGACTTTCTAAATACTTAGAATATCGAGCAAGACAGAAACAGTTAAGGCTTAAAGACTATGAAAACAACAAAAAAATCTTAACATGACAAAATATTTAAGCAGAAAAAGTATGAAACTATATATATATCTATAGTACAACATACACATTGAAGTTTAATTACATATACATATACAGAATATCAAAATACCTTTTCTACTTAAAAAACATTCAGGTTTTCATTTACTAAAAACAAAATAGTACAAGTTTTGCTACCCCAATATATACATCAAAATAAATACTTTCAATTACGGAAAATAGAAATGGTTAACTGTTTCAAATTTCTTAACATTATGACAAATAGTTTACCCTGAATTTTCAATATCTTTTTGTCAAAAAATAAATTTACTTAATCTTAAACTCAAATCAATGTGCTTTAATGCTTTAAAAAAAATACTTAGTAAAGGACAGGTTATACCAGCTAAGAAATGAAGTTTACAGTCATATAGGTATAAATGTAATCATTTTAAAAACATAAATTCAATATTATGAAAATATATAAAACCCCAAGGTATACTCCATAAAAAATATAAATGTACATTTGCATTCTATTGATTATCAAAGACACTGATGTAGTTTCTATAAAATGTTAAAAGCAAAGGCATTGTTTTCTTTCTTCTTTTTCTTGAAACAGTCTCACTGTACAGCTACAGGCTGGCTTCCAACCCAGGGAACCTGGTTCGGCAGGTTAGCAGTGTTTTTTTTAATGTAATATATAATTAAGAAATACTTCGATATCAACCAGTAACATCAACATTTGTTAGAAAAAAAAAGTATACATAGAAATGGAGGCATTATCTTGTATTCAAGTTTCCAAGTTTGATTTCCATTAAAATATTTTCTGTAACTTATAAAACTACATAAACAAAAGTAAAAAGATGAGGTAAACATCTTATACTTTTAAGAAAGTATTTGAAAGTACTCAAATATTCCCATTGCCTAGTATCTGAAATGATGCTCTATAAGGTCTTCCATAATGATGATGATGATGATGACAGTATGTATCTGAATCACATTTCATAGTCTTCTGAGTAGGCAATGTTCATTTCTGTTATTATAAACAATCAGGACTTTCACCAACAATATTGCCCTACTGTGGGTTTACATGAGGCACCATGCCACAGTAAGAGCAGCTACAACGCCATTCAAAATTGCCATACTATAGCCCATGTGGAAAGAATGTCCAGTCAGTTTCCTAGAGAAAAAGAAACAAAGAAAAAAGAGAACATGTAATTCGGTATGAGAAAACTAGTAAGATCTTACTAAAAGTGCTTAAGACATCACAATGAGTTTTCCTAAGGTTTTACAAATTAATGTATAAGTTAAAAAATACTAGACACTTGCAAGATTAAAACGGCATCATACATTTTAAATTCTTTTTCAAAAGTCCTCTTGGAGACTGAAATGGTTAAGAGCACTTTCTGCTCTTCCAGTGAATTGCCCAGCACCCACATTAGGTGGTTCATTATTGCCTGTAACACCAGCTCCAGGGGATCCTATACCCTAGCATCTTTGGGCACCTGAACAAAAGGCATAAATGTCACACACACACACACACACACACACACACACACACACACACACACACACTAAATATAAACAAAATTTAAAAACAAACCAATAAGCAAAATTGTCCTGGTTAACAAATATATATAATTTCATTAGTACAAAGTGCTGAACTTGAACCCCAGTTTTTTTTTTAATGGCTTTCCATTCTGTGTAGCAATAATATAATCTGTTATATTACAAACAAGTCTTGCATTAAACAGCATTCTGTCTCCCTACTCTTGGTTCTTTCTTAGAGTTTTTCCAAGTATTTATCCTGCACATGTAATTCTTTTTCAGTTATAGAAAGAAGCTATTCCTTTGAGCCTATGTGAGTGGGCTAGACTTTAACACAAATTTCAGCTTTCAACCTAATAGGATTATTTATTTAATTGCAATGGTTTCCAACAAGTTTCTAAATAACAGCAAAGAAATATCTCTTATTTATGATTACTGTGAGTTTCAACTACTTCACAAAATTTATGTGCCTGTAATTTTTCTTGATGCTTCTTTAAGAGTTTTGCTTATATTTTCTAATTATTCCATTAACTATATTGCAATGATAAATTTTTTGCTTATTCTAGTAGGATGACATATTCTAAAAAGTGGGGCTGGCAGGATAGCTCAGCAAATAAAAGCACTAGCTACATAAGCCTAATACCTGAGTTGAATACTTGGAACCTAAAAAGTTGTATTCTGACTTCCATACTCGTGCTGTGCCATCTGTACATACATGCATGCACACATATGTAATTAGAGTCCACAAGTTGGCTAGATGGGTAAGAGTGCTTGCCACCAAGTTTGATCACAGAACCCAAGTTGTCCTCTACCTCCAAAGACACAACTACATATACACACAAAAATAAACACATAAACATAAAAAGAAAAAAAATGGCTCAAAATGTGGCAGAAGACCAAGATGTGGCTGACTGTGGGGCCACTGAGTCCCAGCTATGTGTGGTGGTTATGGTTCCCTGGTAGAGAGCTATTCTACAAGGAGAGGCTGAAAGAGGCTGCCAGAGAGAACTGGGGGATCCTGGGTCTTCATCAAGACATGGAGTACCAAGGAATGGAGATGGGTTGGGGAGAATGCAAGTAGGCTGCAGTAGGACTAATGTTAAGTCTGGAGGGATGAGAAAAGAGGACAGGAAGGAGGGTACTTAAAGAGTGAGAATACCAGTCTCAAGTCAGCCTCTTTGCTTACTGCTTTTGCATTAAGGCTTAGTTCATCTGAAATGAATCTCTATGCTACAGAGATGAACACTGGACTCAATTCTCTTAGATTCTTCATTTCTACACTATATTTACTGTATTTCTTTTCCCTCACACATGTTCTCACAGATCAAGAGAATCTTTTATGGTAGAATTCTTGCAATTTAAAATTGTACCTTCAGTGTGAAACGACTTTACTTTAAGCAAATAGTTCTCTATTTTGTCAGAATGGGTTAAGGCTCACATTAAGAATCAATCAATAATTTATTTCCTGTCTCAATGGTTCAGTAGGGTAGAGGATGAACTAGTTAGTACTAACGTACTT
This sequence comes from Peromyscus nudipes, assembly GCA_902168325.1. Taxonomy (NCBI): domain Eukaryota; kingdom Metazoa; phylum Chordata; class Mammalia; order Rodentia; family Cricetidae; genus Peromyscus; species Peromyscus nudipes. The sequence continues at coordinate 13,817 of CABHPH010141618.1, read as the reverse complement.
TTCCAGAATATCTGAACTACCTTTTATTTCTCATCCTATTTAAGCTATATGAATTTTGGCTGGAGTAACTATCAGGCAGTACAAATTCCCACCTCAAAAACTTAAAATTTAAGAGAAAACACTGAATAACATTTCACCTACAATAAATCTTTCATATTCTCACATCACCCTTTCATGTTTTACCGATCTTCAGTCCAAAATATCTGGTAGGAGGGAATGTGTCTCTATTGAACATGTAGACATTTTTCTCTTGTCATCATTCCTTAAACAATATAGTATTTGTAATTTTTTATCATGTATTCCAAGTAACCTAAAGATGATCTAAAGTATCTAAGAAAACATGCTGACTTTGTACAGCCCCTAGAATTAGTAGACTCAAGAAGAAAATAAGTATCAACCATTATCAATGGTCCTTTGATTGATTGGAATTGCTGAAAAGCAATATTTTAAGGTAAAATGCCAAGTTTCTCATATGAGTTATTGGCTAAATGAACCATCCTTTATTTACCATGTTAGGGAACCCATAAACAGAGACATGTTGGTGGGCAGAGACAGACAATGAAATCAATTTGAGACAGGCTAAACTATATCTGTATGACACTGAATTAAAAATTCTCAAGAATCAACAGGAAAGGCCAATGAAATCAAGAGGGTCCTTAGAATAGAGTCAACAAATAATCTATTAAAATGAAAAAGAGGCAGCAGTGATATCACAGAAGTTAAAAAGAAAAAGCATTTCAAAGAGGAAATGGAAAACAGCTTCACACATCAAATTAGAAAACAAGGATTAGCCTTCATATTTAAGAAGTCTGCAGTGACTTCAAGATGGAGAAATTTAGTGCGGAGATGACCGCAGACACCGGTGCTTTCAATTACAGTCTTTTGGAGACAAAGCAATCTCTCCAGTACTCTAAGCCATTTATATGTGAAGAGGAGGGCAAGGCATGGACATGTATTTTGACAGGGCAAACAATTATCTTAAAAGTATCCTTATAAGAAGTGTGATCCAAAAGCAAAAGAAGGCACTGAAAAGGGAACAAAGGAGGGGTACTGGGATCTGAAGCACAAGTGAGAGGAAGTACGAATAGGTAGGACCTGATCTCTGGAAGTACAAGTCAACAACAATATGGATATAAGGTGCATTTTTAAGGGTTACAGGAGGAAGGCATCTTCTCTCCAAAGCTGGAAATCTAATGGAGGCCCTCTGCATGAGGAGTAAGCAAGCACTTCTCCAACTGAGATACATATGTCATGGCAAGGAGAAAGAAGAAACAGAACAGAAGTTCCCTTATGCTAAGTGACCTTTTAGTGAAACTGAAGTGAAACCTATTGAAGAGTTCAGTGTGGTTGACTTTAAACAGGCACAAAAAGTGATCAAGAACAACAGATATAGATGGATGATCACCCTCAAATCCTAGTTCAGAATATGAGGCTGTACATTCTGGATATTTGGAACTTATTTCAGATAATACAACTATTTACCCTTTTTACGTAGAACACTTCATTCAGCCTATTTAGAATTTGAGATCTACTCGCTCCACCTTGACTTTCCTTTTGCCCTATCTAAAGCTTTGTAATTTTACAGGGTAGGTACTTCATAAACCTTTTTTTATTGTTCATAAAGACCTGCTAAAAGGATAATTTTCTTAGCATTCATAATAATTGTGGCAAATTTTGATGTATTTGCTTTGGCTTTCTGATTCTTAAATTTCAATTATTTTTCTGGCCACTAATTTATATCCCCTACTCTATAACCTAGCCTGAAAAAATACTTTCCAGATTGTCACAGAATGAATTTTTATAGTATTACAATCTAAAAGGAGAAAAATGGGTAAAAATAAATGTGTAAAAGCTGTAAACCTACTCTAAGTTTTCCTGCTTCTTTTAGTCCATAGCCCTTAGCTGACCCCCTAGCACTTTATTATTATTCATTAAAGCACAAATATTCAGAAAATGTTAGTAGTTATATCAATAAGGTGTGAATTATTGCTTATTTTCTTTTGGGGGAGTTGAGACAGGGTTTCTCTGTGTAGCTCCTGACTCTCCTTGAACTCACTCTGTAGATGAGGCTGGCTTCAAACTCCGAGCTCTGCCTGAATTATTGCTTCTTAATATGTAATTTAAATAAATCTGCCTTACCTGTAAGACTATATAATATGCCAGACACAATGGCACTATAGCAAATGAGCACCCCCATTCATCCTCTGGCTAATGTAATTATTTTGGGAAGGGAGGTGTCTAAAACTTAGAAAAATTTTGAAAACAATATCTAACTTCAGAAAAATCCTCAAAGCAAATTAAGACCCATTGTCCTATCACCCTATTCTCTAAATAAAGGTTTATTATAACCTTTCTTTAGTCTTACTCATCCTTTATAAACTGTCTACAGCAGCTTGGGTGCTATAATGACAGATGAGGAATTGTGACTACTGTCTTGTGAACCACATGCTTATCATTTGGTTCTTTACAGAAAAAGTTCACCAATGCTAAATATCTAAAGCCTCTCTATTCAGTCAGATCTGTAGAGCTGCAATCCTAAGTATTACCTGGACCTTTCTTTTCCTTTTCTTTCACTGTGTAGTTCTCGATGTCCTGGAACTCACTGTGTAGACCAGGCTAGCCTCTAACTCAGAGATCCACCTGCCTCTGCCTCCTGAGTGCTGGGATTAAAGATGTGCCCCACCACACCAGCTTGGACATTTCTTAAAAATTCAGAATCAAGACCAAGATCTTATCCTAAGGACACTGACTCAGAACCTGAAAGGTTAGCTACATCTTCAGGTGAAATTACTTTAAGAGTCAGTAATGAGGTTCACTATTTGGCAATAAATTATCAAAGAGATTTTTAAATAGATAATTTCTTCAGAAAGATATGCCTATTGTTTTCTATGTGCAAACTTTAAAATTATTGTAATTTTAAACAACAAAATTGAACAAATATTTACAAAACTTGTCTGTTTTAATGAATAATCCTAAAGACTGGATGTTATACACTTAAATTTTTTATAAAATGGTTAACTCAAATAAGAAATCAGGTAAGATAAAAAACTTTCCCCAATGTTATACACGCACGCACGCACGCACGCACGCACTGTGCTTAAGCAGCAGTCACATTAGTGTGCTACATATGCATAAATGAATATGTATACTTGTATTTCAAATAGAATTAAACTATCTTTAGAATAAAGTACTAAAAAGCTTAAACTGTTTACCATAATTTTACATAGTTATATTTGAATAGGATACAATTTTTGAACATTTAAGTACATGCACAGAAATAATACATATACTACACAAATATACACTCACAAGGTTTTACTACTTTTAAGAAAGATACAAAAATATTGTCAAACTGAGTTTTTGATATATATATCACAGTAATAAGATTGTGAGCTAGAATTAAAAAAAAAATCATAGGAATAACTTTTTAATTTATTTTTAAAAAACAATTTGCTCAAATGCTAACCCCCAAATTTAGAAAGCTATCAGGAAGGGAAGGGGCACAAGGAGTGAAGAAGAGGGGAGAAAGGAGAGAAAAGAGGAGCTAAGCTGGGCTTAGGCACCATTCGTGCTTTGCCTATGACATTATGTTGCTTAAAAAAAGATTTTTATTATAAATATGTATGTGTTTGTATGTCTTGCAGGGGGAAGGGTATGTGCCCATATGTGGGGGTACCTACAGAGTTCAGAAGAGGGAATTGGATCGCCTAGAGCTGGAGTAATAGGCAGTTGTGAACTACCAGATCTGAGTGTTGGAAATGGACCACTGATCCTCTGAAAGAACAGCAAGCACTTTTACTTGCTGAGCAATCTCCTTAGACCCTCTCTTCTATTTAACCTTATCTTTTCCTTTAGTCAACTTATATTACTTGTTGATTGACTTGATCAAGAATTCTTCTGGGGTAAACAGCATAGGCTGGATTTAACAGCACCTCTCTGATTTCAAAACACTTTTTAATATAATAAATAGACTGCTTCTCATAATTTATGAATATTATTGTGGTAGTTTGAATGAAAATCCCCCCCAGTGATTCATAGGGAATGGCATTATTGGTGGTGCAGCCTTGTTGGAGTAGGCATGGCTTTGCTGGAGGAAGTTTGTCACTGGCTTTGAGGTTTCAGCTCAAGTCAGGTCCAGTGTCACACTCTCTTCCTGTTGCCTGCCTATCCAGTTACAGAACTCTCAGCTACCTCTCCAGCACCATATCTGTCTGTGTGCCACACTGCTTCCCACCATGATAATAACTGACTAAACCTCTAAATTGTAAGCCAGCCCCAATTAAATGTTTTCCTTTATAAGAGTTACAGTGGTCATGGTGTCTCTTCATAGCAATAGAAACCCTAAGACAATTGCTGAACACACAAAAGGGGGTTCAAAGGACCTCTCTCGGTATTCTTAGTGCTGCCTGTACTTTTCTAAACAACTCACAAATAACACATTAACTGCACACCAAGTATAATAGCAAACAATCAGCTAGATCATGTTATAAAAACAATGAAGCCAAGAATGAATGCTAACATAATTTCTTAAAGAATTTTGTTTCATCTATACATCGTTCACTCAGGAGTCATGGAATATATTTTATAAGACATGCATGTATTTTAACCCTACTCTTTTATAAAAAAAAAAAAAACACATTATGCTACCATTAATATAGTCGTTAGTATATTCATTGCAACTGACAGCTCCAAACAGTCCCTAGTTAATGAATCTTCATGACACTCAGATATCAAAGCCAAGTCCATGATCTATTTCTTTTGTCAGTAGCTTTTCTCTCCTACTGCAATTAGCCATCTGACATCTGTTTCATTAGTTCATGATAATAATGAATTTGATTCAACAAGGAGGCAGCTTTCCAAAATCTGTATGAAAGAAGATAGAGTTAATTCATTGTGATCAATGTTACATCTAGTGTTTGGAAAAGAGACTTCTAATTTAAACATTAAATCAACTTTTCTTATCTACAAGGTTTATATTATTGCCCCAAATAACATTTTCTTATAATGCTGTATTACTCTACTCATTCTGTATTTTCTTAACTACAATGTAAAGAGCAATGAGAAGCTACAGAATAATCCTAGTAACACATTTAAAATAAACAAGGCTTCAAGGCAATATAGAGTAGTATATAACAAAGTATTGTCAGCTCTAAAATCCAGAATTCTCCAAGAAATTTATATTTAATATTCTATTTTTTCTGTTGTTCTTTATAACAAGTTAAAATAACATTGACCCATAAAGGCCTTGAAAATTCAACTCTCAGCATCTAGTTACATATCGAATGCTTCCCAAAGGAAGAAAAATATGTAAAAGCATCATATGATTATAAAAGAATTATCAAAATAATAAGTGATTAAAAAAAAAAAAACAACACCAACAATCTTGTTCTTTTCAAACTCCCAATTGTTCACATTGTAGCACGAATCTTTAAAAGGTCTTATTCATAAAAAACTCAGAGCCAGGTGTTGGGGTGAACACTGAATGACCAGAGAAACAGAACAAGACACACCCAACCTCACTTTGCCAATTCCTCAGCTGAGCTTGTTTCCTCAAACTGGAAGCCTCTGAAGCCTCATCTGAATGGATCTCAGCTGAACTGCTGCTAAAAGCTAAAAGCTTAAAAAGGCTCTAGTTCCTGATTCTCACACCTTATATACCTTTCTGTTCCTGCCATCACTTCCTGGAATTAAAGGCATGTGTTACCACCATGCCTGGCTGTTTCCAGTGTGGCTTTGAACTCACAGAGATCCAGACAGATCTCTGCCTCCTGAATGCTACGATTAAAGGCATGTGCTACCATTGCCTAAACCTATGTTTAATATAGTGGCTGTTCTGTTCTGATCCCCAGATAAGTTTATTGGGGTGCACAGTATATCAACCACAGCACATTAAACAACATCCAAAGCAGTGCATTTAAAAATGAGGCATATATAATGTTAAGTTTAGTAAAATTTAAAATGCACTTTCTGAAATTAAGGTATGTATCAAATATCTGTGGTTGAGAGTGCAATAGAAAGGTGAGTGACTCACTGGATGGTGGTGGTGCATGGCTTTAATCCTAGCACTCAGAGGGAGGCAGAAGCAGGCCGAACTCTGAGTTCGAGGCTAGCCTGGTCTACAGAGCAAGTTCCAGGCCAGGCTCCAAAGTTACATAGAGAAACCTTGTCTCAAAAAAACTTAAAAAAAAAAAAAAAAGTAAGTAACTCAATTATTTAGACTAAAAAAAGACAACACTGTCAGGAAGGCAGCAGATATTCATTGGGTTTTACCTCAAAACTGAAATACTATGGATTGCCTATCTAATTCTGTAGACTGTATTTTAAACAGGCTTTTATGGAAAGATAATAACATTGTTTAACCACATCAGTTTTAGAAATTGTTAATCTGATCATTTTAACATTTGTCTTGACTATTAATCTAATATTAAATAAGCAATAAAACAATCAATGTAACTGGAAAGCAACAAATTTCAAACTTTTAAAAACATAGGAATGGGCCGGGCGGTGGTGGCGCACGCCTTTAATCCCAGCACTCGGGAGGCAGAGCCAGGCGGATCTCTGTGAGTTCGAGGCCAGCCTGGGCTACCAAGTGAGTTCCAGGAAAGGTGCAAAGCTACACAGAGAAACCCTGTCTCAAAAAACCAAAAAAAGAAAAAAAAAAAAAAAAAAACCAAAAAAAACCCATAGGAATGAATTTATGCTGATTTCTATAAAATGAACATATGTATTCCAATATGCATCATTCTGGGAAATAAATATATTCATATTCAAGATGCATCTGAGGCACAAATACTGTGATTTAAAAGTGAGTCAAGTTATAAGAATGCAGTATGTTTTCTTAGTTTATGGTAACTCCAAATGGCTTCAAAATTTGAGGGATGACATAAGCACAAACTTAAAAAGTGATCTACAAACATTTAAAGTAAGTCTTTTTCTTTTTCTTTTTTTCTTTTTTTGGTTTTTCGAGACAGGGTTTCTCTGTGTAGCTTTGCACCTTTCCTGGAACTCACTTGGTAGCCCAGGCTGGCCTCGAACTCACAGAGATCCGCCTGGCTCTACCTCCCGAGTGCTGGGATTAAAGGCGTGCGCCACCACCGCCCGGCTCTTTTTATTTTTTAATAAATTTATTTATTTTACATCCTAGCCACAGTTTTCCCCACTTCCTCTTTCCTTTCAGTATCCCCAACCACCCACCCTCTGTTCAAACTGCAGTAAGACTTAAGCACCTCCCCATGTATTAAGCTGGACAAAGTGACCTAGTATGAGGAGTAGGGTACCAAAAGCCAGTAAAAGAGTCGCAGACTGCCCTGTTACTACTGTAATTCTTTTTCTTTTAACAAATGTTCATATTGTAAACAAAGATGTTCAAGGTTATTAAACTGCATAAGGAGGAGATAATTTGTTTTTAGAGACAGGATCTCTAGTTTCAGGCTCCCCTAGAACTCACTATGTAACCCCCAGGCTAACTTTGATCTCATGGCAGGCCTCCTTCCTTACCCTTGCAAATGGTAGATAATTCTTAAACAAGTTAGCGTCAAGTAGGCTGTTAGTTGTGAGACTCAAGTTGAGCTATTATCATAGAAGGTGGCTAAAGATTTATTTATAAGAGCTGAAGTAGTCTCCATATCTGCAATGCTATTGACTACAGCATGTCATTTCTTCAGTGTTACTTAACAGAAGCAGGAAGTCTATTTAAAAATGTTTCTTAGTTAAGTTATTCAATCTAACCTTTAGATTCAAATACACAATACACCAGAAATCTTAAATTTTTTAAATCATGTTTATTTAGTTGGGGAGAGGTATACCAAGGTATAAAAGTGAAGGAAGAGGACAACCTCTGAGGGCTGATTCTCTCCTCTTAAGGGATCACACTCAGGTCACCAGGCTTGGCAGCAAGCATTTTTATCTGCTGAGCCATTTTGCTAGTTAATCTTTGATCAGCTTAAGATTGGAATTTTGAAATCTCTAGCAGCACTTATTTCCATAATAGAGTTCTCCTAGTCTTGTAATTATAAGCACAAACTTTTTTCTCTCCTTGGAAATAAATCTTGATGTATATTCATAGTATAAATAATAATTTATCTTTGTGACCTAAAATACTTCTTTACAGCTGGGAATATAGCTCAAATGGCAGAATGCTTGCTAAGCAAGTGAAGGCCCTAGGCTCAATGCCCAGCACTGGAAGAATAATAAAAAAGGTTTCTTAGTATAACTTGTAATTCCCTTCACAATGTTTGAGCTAATTAACTATGGAAGTCCACCAGACCTATGGTTAGGTTATACAAATTCACTTTAAATGTAAAATATTAAATGTAAAATTTAACACCAAAAAAACAGAAATGACTTACTTTGGAACGCCTAGGTTATTTTGGTTTTATAACCCCACAAAGGTTATAGAAATATATGGACTTCTGACCCAATGGACATTTTTTTCAAGTTAGCAACAAGATTTTTTTTTTTGATTTCCCACTAAATTTATTACTAGTCTACAAAATATATTTGTATTATAGGTAAGATTTTTCAATAATTACATGGTTTTATCTTTAGCATGTGAAATAACTGCAAGCCTATAGACAGACCATTTACCACTAGATGGTGCCTGTATAGAGGTAATGTAAAATGTGTGCAGTTTAAATTAGAAAGTGTCACTGACTTAGGGAGAACAGTGAAGCTGAGGATAGATGTTAAAAAAAAAGTTGCTACTCTATACAGCAACACTACAGAGGCAAAATTGCCATACAATAAAAGTTCAGTTAGGTGTCAACAAAGTCACAATTAGTAAAAGTTCTCCTATTGGTTTATTTTATAATGTAGAAGTCAGTGAGTTTATGAGGCAAAACAAAAGTAGTCAGATGCATTAGGTTACATGTAAATAATTGGAGTGTACAAGCTGTTTCAGTTCCTGGGACTTGGTTTCTTCATGTTATAAAATGGAAGAACAACATTAATGGTAACACCTATGGGGGCTTAGAAACTTGACTCCTCTATGATCTTTATTTGGAATCCCTAAAACATCTTTTCTACTAAATTACTAGTTTAAAAGTTGTACTTTCAGGAAAAATTCAACTTCAAGGTAGATATCCTACCTAACTTCCTCTCCAATCACAAAAGACTTAAATAAAATGTCTGGTTCTGCCACTGGCCTTCCTAAAACGAACCTCAAAGTAACTTAAAGGTCTCTTTGTACACGGTAATTTTGTGTGGAGGTGCCTTATGTAGATGCCACAACATAAAGTAATGACGATGCATATACTTGATTGCCTGCTTGGAACCCACCCAGAAGACCCAATGAATGAGGAAAGTGAGTTGGAGATACTGATGAGACACTGTGGGGAAAAAATAATGAATTATACAAGACTGTTATAGTAAATTATAACCTAATGACAACTAAGGAATACTGTAGATACTCCACAAAATTCAAACTTCTGCTTTGTTCTTTAACAATGCAAATTCTAAGTAGCTAAGACATAGTTCTCCATGTAATTATTTTAGAAGTATATTAGGGCAAAATTTTCACTTTTGCATAGCACTTTTAGAAATAAAAGATAAAGCAGTATTTTCAAAAAGGTACTTAATGGACTTTGACAGGAAGATGGCTCCATGCATTTGTAAACTTAGCCAAATTAAAAAGACATACTGGTGGAAGGCAAGATAGTTCAGCAGGTAAAAGTGCTTTTGGCCAGCTCGGAAGACCTGAATTCAATCCCTAGAACCCATATGGTGGAAGGCCAGAACTGACTCCTCCAAGGTGTCCTCTGACCTTCACACATGTGTACCTGTGGCAACAGCACACATATACACACAATTAAATAAAATGTAGTACAGTTTTTGTTAAATAAAAATAAGTGACAAGAAAAGTATTTCATTTTTAGTATCAAGCTAAATTAGTCATTCAGATTGCTAATTTTATTATATTTTCACCTCATATTTACTAAATAGCAAGAAACGTTACTTATTTCATTAAGAATTTTGTTTCAGTTAAATGCAAGTCATAGAAAGGAGCCTTGATTTTCTTCCCTTGAAATTAGTTATTCTGTCTTTTATTAAAATGTTTTATTCTATAAAGAATATCAAGACTATTTAAATAAAACAATTACATTTTTGAATTTTGACCATCATGAAAAATAGTATATACATGGTGATCCCAATTCCCATTTCATAAAGCACATAAAGAATGGAAAAACATATGTTAAAATGTTGGTAGTAATTTTCATAGGTTATTTCCATTATCTACACACACACACACACACTTGTATTTGTCTCTTTTGGAGACAAGGTCTCATGTAGCCCAGACTGACTTCAAACTTGCTATGTAGTCTGAGAATGGCCTTGAACTAGCTGGGATTACACACATGCACCACTACACACTATGCACTGCCAGGGATGAAACTAAGGGCCACACGCACACTAAGCAAGCACATTAGCAACTGAGCTATATCCATAAGGCTATTTGAATATCTTTCAACAAAGAATCAGAATTATTTTTAAGCAAGCAAGAAACATGTTTATAATAACTTTATTTTAGGTAGTAAGATAAGATATAACATATTATAAAGTTATTTTTATTAAAACACTATATTATACATTAGGGAAATATATCTCATTTCTAAGTCAACAGTCTAAAGAGTTCAACATTTTCATAAGGAAGAGTCTATTTTCCTGTGCAAGGACTCACTCTACTGGATACATGGAGGATACACACTTAGACAAAGTGAAATAATTGTTTATTGTCATGAACACTAGAGGGCAATATTTTCATTTTCAAACTGTGTGTTTGTGTATACTTGAAGAATGTATACTTAAATTTCACTTGAATAAACAAAAAAATTTTGTATTTTAAACCTTGTGTTTACTTGTAAAAATTAACATGAACACAGCATACTAAAATATATTTTATAAATGCTTTAAAACTTTTTAATACTAGACAACCAAGTACACGAAGTATGTCATCTAAAACTATCATTTTAATGACTAATAAATATTTGACAATAGAGGTTCCTTATTTCTACTTACAATTTAATAAAAAAATTAATTTATTAAAACTTAATACAATCTAATTAGTTAATAGATCTTTAGAAGAACACTAAAACTCTTTAATCCTCAAAACTCTGAGGCCCAAACAGCTGGAAATACAAGACTAGCAATCAGGGAAGAAGTCAAATACAAATAAAAGAAAAATGAGCACATTACACAAGATTGATAGTCTCTACTAAAGATATTGCTGTATTGGGCAGCAAAGCAATATAAATTTAAACTTTTTCCATCTTAGCCAAATAAGCTTTCTGACTGAATGCTACCAAGTTATCTATAGTATGGTATTCCACTCTTAGGTGTAATTCTCAGAATATTTAATTATGAATTAAATATTTATTCACATCAAATGCAAATTCATAGGCATACAAATATGATTTTCAATATTTTTTAAAAGTACATTATTTAGATAGGGAATTTAAAATATTCTTCTCCAATTACGTAAAGGCGAGGCTAATGCTGAAAAATCTTGTGTTGTTATTGTCTTAATACTGAAATCGAGAGCTTCAACATATCCCAGTTTATTGATTCTTCAACTTTAGTGTGTTAAAGAGAACTGAGATTCACTCACACACACCCAACACCTCAAACAAACAAAACAAACAAACCCGGAAGCACTTACTTGAACCTAGCAGGTGAAAGAGGAGTAGGTGGGAACATTCCTGGTTCAAAGGAATCAAAATAAGTCACTGTCCAAGAGAAGCTGCAACAGGAGAATCCAGCAGTTAGAGACAGTGTCAGCAGAGACCAGAACCCTTAATGGGAAGAGAGGGAAAGAGTTAGTAAAATAATTTCAACTAGGCTCTTCATGTTCAGATACTGATAAAAATTTCTTAAGAGATTTGAGTTTAGCACATGCTAACCCACATAAAGAAAAAAAAATTACTGGAACGCAGTTAGAGGTTGTATCATTAAATATTTTAATGAGATTATTTTATGTGCAAGCGAAGACAAATTCTATCTAAAAATATAAAATTTGGTCTTATGACATTCAACTACAGCAAAAACAGTCAAAACGATTTACTCTTAGCATGTCTTTAACAGTTTTAACTTCATGAGCAGTATCTGGCATTTGCTATTGCTTTGTACTAAGTGCCTTCTTTCATTCCAATACAAGCACTTTTGACTTATCGACCAATTGTGGAATACCTCCAAGTCTTTATAATTTTCCTGTTATAATACTGATTCTTCATCCTTGCTCAGTATGTAAACTAAAGTTGACTTCCAACTTTCCGAGGAGTTGGGAACTCAAATTGGTCAATTTAGAACTTTTTTCTTACAGGAATCAATCAAATCAAAAGCATGATAATATAGTGAACCCAAATTGAGGGATAAGGGTTAGGAAGCACTAGAAGATATAAACAAAGTGACAGGACACAAGAATAAACTGATCTGAAAATTTCTGGATACTACTCAATTCATTAAGGATATTAGAGGGTAATGAACTGTTATGAATCCAATTCTCTTTAGTAGTATAGTTACATTTTTTAAAATTTATTTATTTTCATTTCCTGTGTATGAGTGTTTTACCTGCATATATTTATGTGTACCATATGTATGCTTGATGCCTGCAAAGGTCAGAAGGTGTCAGATCCTCTGGAACCAGAGTGACAAACAGTTGTAAACCGCCACATGGGTGTTGGGAAACAAACCTCGCTCCATTGCAAGAGCAGCACATAACTGCTGAGGCATCTCTCCAGTCCCCAGTTTTATTTTAACTTCAAGTTTTTAAAGTCTTTCCTAAGTTTAATTCATTACATCTACTCAGCAAAATACAGAGGAACTACCCTGTATTTGGTACAGTACTATGTAATGGGAATAAAACAGAAAACATATTGGCTTCACCGAGTAATTTTGGTGAGAAGAAAATAAGAGTATAAATAAATTAGTAGTTACCGATTGGGAAAACATTTTTTTTTAAGATAAATTTTACATACTCTAAGGTCTCTAAGAGATAACATCAGAATTCAGATCAAGGCTGTGATTCTTGAAGTTAATTCTTTTTATTTTTTATTTTTTTTTTGAGACAGGATTTCTCTGCATAGCTTTGGAGCCTTTCCTGGACCTCACTCTGTAGCCCACGCTGGCCTCGAACTCAGAGATCCGCCTGCTTCTGCCTCCCGACTGCTGGGATTAAAGGTGTGTGCCATCACCGCCAGGTGAAGTTAATTCTAAGATTTATATATTAGACAGTAATCTTCAACAGCAGTCTACTACCAAATACTGAATGCTACAGGACCTTGTATTTAACAATTAGTCACATGGACCCTGAGGAACAAAATACATTTAGAAGAAAAGCCAAGTAAGTTAGCTTATAACAGAGCAAGATCTTGTCATAAAAAACAAATAAATAGTCGGGCAGTGGTGGCGCACGCCTTTAATCCCAGCACTCGGGAGGCAGAGCCAGGCTGAGTTTGAGGCCAGCCCGTTCTACAGAGCAAGATCTAGGAAAGGCGCAAAGCTACACAGAGAAAACTTGTCTCAAAAAACCAAAATAAATAAATAAATAAAAATAAAATAAAATTAAAAAAAATGTTAATATGGGGTAGGAATTGTAGCCCAATCGTAACATCCTTGCCTAGCAGATGGAAGGCCCTAAATTTAATCACTAGCAACTCCTCTAAGCCACAAAACATTTCAATACTATCTAGAAAAAGGAAAACTGGTTGAATTCATATCCCACACTATACACAATACATTCTAAAACATATCAATGAACAAGGCATAAAATGGCATGGTGATATAGACCTGTGACTTCAGGGCTTCAAGCAAGAAGCAGTCTTCAA